>ADNK01000446.1:5000-49082 GCA_000320545.1 Bigelowiella natans CCMP2755 | reverse complement strand
GTTTCGAAAATTCGAAAAATTCGAAATGCGAAATTGTAAAAAACAATCTTTGTGCACTAAGCACTATTTCATTTTCTCAAAATGAGGTTGATCCCTACGAAAATGCAAAATGATCGCAAAAAATGCAGGCGGTTATTACGCCAAGCGAGAAAAATGTCAGGAAAATATCCACACACTCACAAAAATACGAAGGTGGAATGGAAGGGAGAGAGGGGGGGGAGGGGGAAAGGAAAGGAAAAAATCAAGGTGACCCCTAACCCCCCTTCAAGTTGCAAATTGAGTGGCCTTTGTATTTTTTGTTGTGAACATCCTTCCTTTTGAAAGGAAAGGACTTGAACCAATTACTTTGTCTGTTTCGTTCTGTTCGCTACAATCAGTACGCGAACCAGAAGGATTTTCCTCCGGACCAAAGGTCCGTAAAGGAAATGCGGTGTGGGGAAGGTAATTGTTCAATGTTCTTTTTGCATTGGTGTCCTTTCTTCATCAAAGACAAGGATACAAACTAACTTGATTATTTTTCCTTTGCATATTCCAGCAAAAGGCGGGTTTCAATTTCGTGAAACCATCCGCCTCGCAAAGCGAAAAATTATCCGGGAAGAACCGGAAAGGTAGGAAACCAATAATCGCAGGGTGTAGTTAGCATCAAGCAACTACAGGTTCCTTTCTCTCCTTAATGCTTAACCGGAAAATTTATAATTCAATACCAGTTATAATGACCGAGTATTCTATTGTGTTCATAGGTTCGAACTGAGCCTGAAAACTAATTCTCAACAAGGTAATCCTTATCACTCGTAGGACACCACTGCAGATAGCAATGTTGAGTATATTACACATCGGGGTTAACCCGCATATATTTATTAGTAGCGGTGTTGCTTAATTTAATACCAGCAACACCCTACAAATTCTATAGATTTTATATAGGCTCACAGTTGCATGATTAACATGCCAACTGTAGCTCTATAGAATGATATTCTTTTGATATAAGCCAGCTTATTGCTGCATGTAGTAATGTATTGAAACCAGCCATATAACTGAACACTTATTGTGTCAGTATTAGCTCGGTATATAACTATAATTATAATATATCAGCTATGCTGCATACACTATAATTTCATAGTTCCTATTAAGTATAGAACATATATCAGCGTTAATTGCTGCATATATTTCAGATGTTAATATAACAGTTAATACAACTGTATGTATTCTATAGCGATACTTACTGTAGTAAAGTATTACAAGTAATGTGTCCTATAATTTATAGGTTTGTCTTGGACGCCTCCCCAGCAGCAGCAAGTGCTCCCCCCAGCCGCAGAGGCTAACGCCTCCCGAGCTGGAGAAGCTTGAGGCTTATGGGGGTTAGCATAACACCCCATACGGTATGTATGTTAACCATTACACACCGTGATAGACACCTATATATATAATATATATATATTATAGGTAGTGGAGGAGAAGCCTGGCGTCACGTATTAAGCGTCGACGCCAGCAACCATATAGTAGGACTATTCCAGCTTAACGTCACGTATTAAACGTCGACGTAGGCTAAAGCCATGTCCCTAGGAGGCGACATGCGCCGGCTTAACCGGCCCCATAGAGGTACTACTTAGTACGTATGTTAGCGTAGAACTTCTGGCAACATGCCAGTGTCGGTGTTCGCCCTATAGGTTTAGTCAATATATCTGCAGGTTGTTCCTTGCCAGATATATGATATAATCGTATAACGTCATCACGTATGAGTTGTCTAACGTTATGGTACGCAACTCTTATTGACTTAGACTTCTTTGTAAAGCCAGGGTTGGTGGCTATTCGGATGGCAGGCTGGCAGTCTTCAAATACAGGTATTTTCATTAATATTTTCTTGTTAGGCTCGAAGCCTAATTCTTTAACTAACTGCGTAGCATATACTATATCACGCCCTAGCTGAGACATACTCATGTACTCAGCTTCGGCTATGTGATTAGCTACCACAGTCTGTCTGTGTGAGCCGTATAATACAGGGCCACCGCAGAACTGTAAGAAGTAACCTGATCTGCTTTTGCCATCCTTCTCAGTCATGTGAGTAGCATCGGCGTATCCCTCGAAGCCTCGCTCAGGTCGGTTGTAGCATATTTTATAGTGTTTAGTATTTAGTAAATACTTCATAACCCTATACGCCATTTTCAAGTGGCTTTCCCTTGGGTCCTGCGAATGTACTGCCAGTAGCGATAAGGCCGCGACTATGTCCGGTCGTGTAGCTACTGCAACGTATAAACAGGCACCAATGACTGACCTAAATAATGTTTGATCTACTTTAGGTTCACTGCTACAGTCCTTCCTTATATCCATCGGAATCGGAGTCCGGGCGCGCTTAGAAGGTAAGATTTTAAATCTTTCACACATCTTCGTGATGTATTTTTCTTGACAGACAGAGTAACAACCTCTGCTGTCTCTTTCTATCTGTAAACCTAAGCACTCTTGCACTGGGCCAAGATAGTGCATTTCGTATTCCTTCTTTAAATTTTCAACAACGTAGTCTTTATCTTTCTCGTTTTGAAAACATAGAAGGGTATCGTCTACGTAGATGCCCACTATAACTTTTCTATCTTCTCCTCTGTCTAACACAAATAAGCATGGGTCTGTCTCCATTTGTTTGAAACCCATCTTAGTGAGAGACCTTACGAATGTTCGGTTCCATATGTATGCTGATTGTTTTAGACCGTAGATAGATTTATTTAACTGACAGGCTGCATTAGCCCTGTCATTCATAATCTCTTCTTCTTGTTTACTCCTACAATCTCCTTTTTCTAACCCATCAGGTATCTCAAGGTAGACATCGGCGTCAATCTGGCCGTAGAGGTAAGCTGTACGTATGTCTATGTTGTGTATCATTAGCTTGTATCTGGAGCACAACGCTAATAGTATACGTAGAGATGCCTGTGAGAGAGTCGGTGCATACGAGCGAAACCATTCAACGCCTCGGCGTTGATCGAATCCTCTTGCCACCATACGAGACTTGTAGCGAATAGACCCGTCAGGGTTTAGTTTCTTTTTAAATACCCATTTAGTAGAAACTAACTTACCTTTCGGTCGTCTAACTATGTCCCATGTATGTCTCTTAACTAACGATCTAATTTCATCCTTTATTGATGGTAACCAATACTTCTTCTCAGGTCCAGTAACAGCCTCGCGGAAGGTTTTAGGTATGTCTAATATATCATGTACAGACACATCAACATCCTTTAATATAACCTCCCCGGTGCTTTGATCAAGAGCGGCGAACATACGTTCCGCCGTTCTTATCTTGTCATATTCTAATCGTGGATGTTTGTACTCTTCAGCGAATAAGCTATTGCCAGCATGGGCAACAGAGGTAATACACTGCTCTTCATCCTGCATGGCCTGAAAATCCATTAGAGCATAGACGCCGTAGTTACGGCCTATCATAGCCGGAGGCACGTTCTTATTAGATCTCTTAGAGACTCTAGTAGGTAGTTGAGGTGCCTCCTTACGCTTATGCTTTGCTTTGTCTATCTCAGGCGCAGTTGAAGAACTCATTCCCCCCGTGGATATCGGCAGCTTTATAGGTAAAGGTAACGTAGTGTCTGCTCTCTCCTCACTATCATCCTTCTTAGTAGCGATGGTAGCTGATGATGATGATGATGACATCGCATCTATCTTCTTAGCGAGAGTACTCAGCGTATCATGTAATGCTTTAATGAAATCCATTACATTAGTAATGTTTGTACTAGAAGAAGATTCTAATTCATCTCTCTTCTTACTCGCAGGAACCTCGCCTTTATCCATCTCGACATCAGAGTCCTCAGGATCCCGATATTGAGGTAACTGTTGTCTTAGAGTAGCAGAGCGAAACACACTTTGATACCACTTATCCACATTCGCTTTTTCTATGATTTTACCGGTATCGGTACTGACTATGTACGTGCCATGTCTCGTATCATATCCGAGCATGCGTACATACTGTCCAGTATCCTCTAACCGTGACCTTTTGCGCAATTGTTTATCCACCGATAGTACACCGATACAGCCAAACACCACTAAATTACTCAGGTCTGGCTTCTTCTTGTAATAGAGCTCGTAGGGAGTCTTCGTGTTATCGGCAGAGTGAGGTATTCGATTCATAGTGTAGATCACATAATCTAACGCGTAACACCAATACCGTAACGATATACCGCATTGCTTTATTATCGTACGTATTTTAGTCGTCACCGTTTGTATCGCTCTCTCAGACATTCCGTTCTGTTCTGGCTTGAGCCATTATCCGAACGGAATTCTACAATGTGCGACCCGTATGCGTTTTTATGCTTGCGCAATATACTGCGCGTAAGCGCCGGTATTTGCGATTTCTTTTTAGCCTTAGCCGCGGTTATTCTACGTGTACCTTCGTGTACGTATACCACGAAGTACTTGTAACCGCGCACGCTACGTATTAAGCTTTTAGTGTCCGCGTGCATACGTTCGCTTTGGGCCGAGGTTGCTCCTGGCACACCTCGCCTTGCGCGTTTAGTGTTAGTCATATCACATGCTGCACAATTTATCTTTTTCAACTGATTAGGAGTTTTTAATCCAGTTGAACATTTTGCAACTTGTGATATTTTAGGTCGATTATAGTGTAGCAGCTTTCTGTGAAGCTCCACGGTATCATCCATTTGATTATAGACCTGATCGACAGTACACTCAGGTACTTCGACACCACACGATACATCAATATCATATGACTGTATGTTGGTTGATTTTCTATTGTTGAGCATATTATGATTATCATCCAATACGGCATGATATAATCGATTTTTCATCTTGAAATGCATAATAGGCTCATTGTTTTTGAATACCAGGGTCTGGCCATTCGCGGTTTCTATACGACAACCGATTCTATCAATCTTTGATTGGGATATACAAGACAAAGAAGAATCAGGTGAGTATAACACTCCACTCAGCATTCCCCTTTTCTTTTTACCCGAGGGGAGTACGAAAGTTATTGGAACTCTCCCCTTGTGTGTTGCAGTATGGGTAACACCCTTCTTGCCAACACTCACTTTTCTTTTATTCAAGAGAGGGAGTAGGTGAGAGAAATATTTTTTATTATTGAAAATGTGCGTAGTTGCACCATTATCAAGTATTATTAGATTTTTAGTATCACATTCCGTGCTCTGCATGTAACAACCTCTCCCGAATAAATCATCTTCGTCCTCTGAGGAGCCGTATTCCTCATATTTTTTATTCTTTGTTTCCTGCTGCACGTACATCGCCTCCTTCTTACTCTTCTTATCCTTTTTACATTTTTCTAGGACGGCGTTGTACTGCTTCTCGGTCAGGTCGTCAATGTAATAGCATTCGCGTGCATAGTGTCCTTTCTTGCCACACGAATAACATACCACATCCTTTTTCGCCTTTTTGTGATTATTCTGCTGATCCTTTTTGTGATTATTATTGTAGGATCGCTTCCTTCCACCACGCCCTCGGCCTCGGCGTCCGCGTCCTCCTCTACCGCGAGAACCGCGCGACCCTCTGCCTCGTCCGCGCTGGTAATAATTATTATTATTATGATGATACTGGTTTCCCTGATAATTCATCATTTCTTGCGCCGGACGCTTTCTAACGTAAATCCTCTTTACTTCTGCCTGCATGTGGTTCTTCTCCTGTCCGTCTCTATTAGTAGCCATCCTTTTAGCACTGAGTAGATCTCGTAGCTGTTCCATGGTATCTTTTAGTTTTTTATTGTTAGCCGTAGCCAGGCTATACACGATAGCCTTATATTTCTTCTTTGGTTTTAACCCATTTATGAAACAGGTTATCTGCATCTGCTCGCTGACAGGCTGGTTCGCGTTGGCCAGCCTTCCGCAGATGGTAACGAATTTAGAATAATATGCCTCTACGTCGTGATCGAAATTTTCGATGGAGGCTTGTTGTAGGCTACTATTCAACTCATGCATGGACGCGTTATCGGTAGGCTTGAACCTCTCCGTTAGACGAGCCCAGGCGACAGCTGCAAGGCCTCCGGAGTTATCGAGTAGGTGTTGGTGGGCGGAGTGTACAGTTAGACAAATCGCGGCGTAGGCCCTCACATTGGCCTCATCGTCGGCGCTCGTAGCAGGTACACCTCCGCGCCAGATTTTAGCTTCGGTCTCGCTAATCCGGGCCACCTCCCTGCAGTACTCCGGATTCTTAATCACGTTGATAAGTTTCGCCGGCCTGTTAGCCGTGGTCGATGGTTTCGCCATTTCGAAACAATCGATCATGTTTTCGGCCGCGAAAACAGCTTTCATCGTGAAGGCGTAATGGTTGAAGTTGCTACCTGACCTAGTCAGGTGAATCTTGGCTTTGCTCAGAAAAGACAACTGGGACATGATTGCTCGCAATTCTCGTTGGCAAACTTTTCTCACTTTGAGGCTCTTGACCTGTTGGAGGGCTGGGTGCGGTGCGATGTGCGCGCAGTGAGCAAAAGCTAGCAAACGAGCAGGTAGCGGTGTTCAGATTGAACTGTGAGGTCATCATGCGAGGGTTGACCGCCCTCTGACAAGTGTCAAGCTTGTCATCAGTCACACGTGATTGCATTGGGTTTCTAGGCCGCGACAAGGCTAGTCCTTGTCGTGCGACATGCGTGTGCATTCCTTGTCGCGGCAGGCTGAAGCGTCACGGCAATGCTTGTCGCACCTGTGCCGCTTCACCTGCTGCTACGTGCACAGTTAATTTGCTAATTTCCTCGGTTCATGCTCGCTTGCATGTTGACTACATGCATGTCAAACTTGCGCGAACATGGGAGCATCAACAACCACGTTTCCAAGTTTGTTGCGTGACACTTGCAATGAAGTGCGAAACGCACAGCTGTGAAACAACGAGGACTCATTGGCGTGAAAACCAGCACGATGCAACATTGGTGTGCACGGCTGCAAGACGGCAGTGCGACCAAGAGTCAAGAAGAGCGGCTGAGCGGAAACTGCACATGCGACGTGGATGCTTCCCAAAGCTGAAGGCTTCTCGAGGACACGGGGGGCTCAGCTGAACGAACTGGCTTCAGTGAGGACTGACCAGCAGACAAGCGTGGGCACTCAGATTGGTGCAACCTGGCAACCTGGCTGTCGTCGAACAAAGCAATTGGCAGCAATGTGGCGACGTCACAATTGCGACGTCAGCTGATGGGACTCCAAGAATTGAGAGGAACGACGATGGGAGAAATCCCTCAAATTTTTGCCCCAAATCGCTTGAAACTGGCTTCCAAGGGACAATGATCTTCGGACACATTCGGACACCCAAGGGACATCCTTGGCAACGATCTTCAGACACATTTGGACACACCGTCGGACACCACCATCATCCCCATGAATGAATGAATGAATGAATGAATGAATTTGATGATGACCACATTTCCAAAACACGTCATGATGTTTGCAAAGTACGAAACGCATGAACGCAGTGCCTCGAGCTAGTTCTAGCGAGGTCCAAGTTTGGGCATGGCGCCATGAAATCAAGAGAAATTGGATGACCGGTCAGAAAGGGAAAATAATTGCCGTTCAGTGGAACCCCTTGCATTTTTAAGGAAACGAATGTCGTCCACTTTATTCAGATATAATCTTGATATATTTATACCAATATTTCTACAACTTCTAGGATTACCGTTAGTTACTTTCGTTATTTGGTGGTCCATCGAAGGATGTGAATTCTGGTACGATATATTACCGATATAATATTGCCGATAAACATTATTAAACGAATACCTTTTTATCTGGAAAACGATCGGAAATTAATATCGATCCTTACTCGAGAGGGCAACGTGGAACACAACAGAACCCGAGGCGGGAAGCGTACCTCAAAGTGTGTGAGGCTGTGGGGAGAGGAGGGGAGAGAGACTAGTCAAGGTTTCCGTGGCGTGTGGGAAAGTGGTAGACAGGATTAATATGAATGTCATGGTGAGGTCGTCGGTTGAAAGCAGTTAGTGGATTCTTCCTCACTCTTTTCCCATCCATAGACGGCACAGTAGAAGGTTTCGGGTCTAACGGCGAACCATCGCTTTGAGACGTCGGTGTTGTCCTCAACAAAATGGGAGAAGATATGACGTATGATGAGTTCAATACTTGGCTAGAAGAGGAGAGAAAAAAACTTAATAAGCCCAAGCAGAACGACATTCAGACATCTAAAGGGGGCAGCAACGAAGAGAAAAAAAAACTTAAACCCAAGCAGAACGACACTCAGACATCTAAAGGGGGCAGCAACGAAGACCGTATGTAATCCACGTCACGTAACGTATAGATAATGCACATGTACAAAGAATAGGAGCAGAGCTGATTAATTTTGAAAAGTAGGGACAGGGCTTCTTATATAATCTTCATTAACACTGATCATTAGTGAAGCAGTATGAATATACCGAGGAAGAGAGGGAAGGATGGGAGGACGCTGTGAAACTGCATGAAGAGACATTTCCCGTAAAGTTACGGAAGTGGGCCAAAAAAGTCGCTGACGAGCAGGTTATCGAAGGACACACGAACACAACACAAAAAATAGGGAGAATCATTGTGAAGAATAGTTTCTGAGTATCATTGAGCGGGTGATGTCCCACTGAGAGCGAGCTATTTGAGTGCAATTTATAACCCGACGTTCGGAATCAAGTGCGAAATATGTAGCAGAACTAGTACGCCATCCTACCCGATATGAACTCTACTTTTCGGAGCATTAACTAGTTACGAGCAATAAGAGACACTCATTTCTTAGCACCCCCTAGATTATAGGAGATTATGATTACCTATTTGCTGACGAATGGCCCTTTTTTTCCTTTTCTTGCGTGGTCATTATCATCATGCGTTCGCAGCTCCATCCACAGACTGCCGTAGCAGAAGAAGCAGAAAAAGAGACAATGGCCAATACCGACACCAAGCATGAGAGAAATTCCCCTCAAGGCGAAAGCGGCGAAGGGTATGTGAATCGCTCGATGGCAGTTTTGCAAGATTGTTCTGTACAGGAAGGATATCGATAAGACGAGAATGCTCCTGCACCTTATGATGATGACGACGAAGATGATGATGATGATGCCTATTCTAATGCAGGAGTTAATGGAAGAGCTTATTGATTGACTTGTTATATTACATTCTTCTCTGTGTCTCTGCGTTTGTACTTTTGTCCCTCTTTTCCCTCTCCCTTCGTATCTACGTGTGTGGAAGTACAAGTAATCAGCTAGCAGAAGGAGATTTAGGTTTTGACGGAGCTTTTGGTGATGATGACAACGACAACGACAACGGGTATCGACACAAAGAAATTTACTCTTCGAGAGAGTTGGATAGAAGTAAGATTCAGCTATAGCAGGAGGGGGCTATAGAGGAGGCTTTTCTTTCTTTCGTGTCTATATATGCGCACGCCTTTCTCTTTCTTTTTCTCACTCTACTCCCCTCCCTCCACCTACGTGCAAGCAGGGTTGAAGACCAAGCTCCCAGTGGGGACGTCGTCAATGTTGGTGATGATGATGGCGATGGCAACGGCAACTGGTATCGCGATATGACTCATTTCTGTAGAAGGAATTAGTGATGTAGAGAACACGCACACACACACACACACACACACACACACACACACAAAGAAAAAGAAGAAGAAGGTAAGAATCAAACATCCCCATTATTGTTATGCTTTAATCTTAATAGTCTCTCTCTCTCTCTCTCTCTCTCTCTCTCTCTCTCTTTGTGTGTATAAGTGGAGAAGAGGACCCCTTCGGAGAGATAGATTGTGACAGTGAATTTTTCAAGGTAATACATTTTATTTTTATACTATCAGGAGGTGTATTTTTGCTGTTTATCCAATACTTAATCATTTCGGCACGCACACACATGCCCTCATTCATACTGCAGAACGGCAATTGATAAAGATCGGGTCGGAATATCATCTCCATGACCTTGTCATCCACCTTGGGGGGGGGGGGGATGACACATTAAACAGCACATATATATATATATATATATATATATATATATATATAATACGCTGCTTTGCACAGCTACTTTAGGATGACTATTGATAGATCCTAATTTATTCTTTCATTGCATTCGTCTCACATAGGAGCGGATGTAAGGAATAAATTAAAATTTATTCAATTGTCATCCTAATGTAGCTACTATGCAATGCAGCGGCTACAGAGCTAAGATTATTTTTGTTAGTCTCCGCAATTGTGGATTTCATGCTTTTCAAAACATTCATATCATGTCGTGCATGGGTGCCGCACGCGCAAGCGATCGCATTGTCTAGCTTCTCATCTGCAGATCGTCCTTTCGTGTCGTCATTCCTGTCCATGTTTGCCTTCAATTGGCTTGCAACCTTGGCATTGAAGCTGCATGGGCCGTTGAGAAAGCAATTTATGATCATTAAGATTTTTGCTTTTGTGATGCTAGCTAGCTAGCTAGCTATATATAGGATGCTACCCGCCGCATCTAGCAAGCGCACATGCACAGACAGACAGACAGATGTGACATAGCATGAAGTGAGCTACGATGAACTGTAGCAATGCTACAATGTTGCCAACATGCGACGCGGTTCACCTGTGTCAATCACACAGCCAACTTGATGGCATGAATGAACTACTGTTATTAGGCGCGTTGCCGGCCACGTGCACGCTAGCCACGTACGCACAGTGCACAATGATGATGATGCAATGCTAGAATGTGTGCTTTCGGACCACATTGCCTGACTGTTTTTCTCGCATGCTCGGCACTTTAGTACACTACCTCAACTGTCTGTTGTCATGCGTCACATGTTTCTGCGCGTTGCAGCTTGTCTAGTTGTGCGCGTGAGCACCGCTTCATTGCGATGGACAACATGCCATGCTAGCATGCTCATTAGCATCGCATCGCACGGACGTACACGTACATGACATAAACACAAGCTGTCAGACCTAAAGATAAGGCGGTATTAACAATATACAACGTAACATGTACACAACATAGACCCATATTCTGTGTCTATAGTCATGCCCAGATACGTATGAATGAATGAACCGCACACACTTATGCAGCACTTAGTTGTCTCAACGCAGAACTACATCCGTTGTTTGATCTCATCTCATTGTCACAGAAGGAAATGTTAATGTATTCTCGCTATGCTTCTGCAGTCTCTTAATACCTGACGACTACTGCTCTCAAAACCCATGATACAATACGTGAAGGAGCGCTTTCTGCGCATGCATGCGATTCTCGGCCTGGTCGAAAACAACGCTCTTTGGACCGTCGATCACTGATGCTGGAGAAGGAGTGAGAATGAGAAGGAGGAGAGGAGGAGAAATAGACGACCGGAAGAAGTCAAAATAAAGTCGAATGCGACAGTGGTACTTATCCCCCCAAAATACAATAAAATGTGGACGAATTAATAAGATCCTCATCAATAGAAGTAAGAGGCCTCACACCAATGAGCTCTCCACCACGCTCATAGATGGGGAATCATCGATGTTTCTCCCACAGAGTAATTACCCTCCGAGTTCAGACACAAAGTACCCATCCCCCCCCCCCACCCCCACTCTCCACCCCGAAAAGCGGGGACCCTAATGAAATGAGAAGAATGAGGTATTCAAAACTCACCTGTTTGTTCAAGGCCTCGGGCTGCAGGGAGGCAATTCATAAAGATCGAGTCGGAATTTGTCATCTCCATGACCTTATCATCCACCTTTGGGGGTGTGGGGGTGAGACACTATTAAACACCATAGTTCTAGGTATCTAGACTTTGGTGCATGGTCTAGTATGGAGAATGGTAGGGAGTACGTGAGAGACGGATCAAGGGAGGGGGAGAGAGCTGAATATGTAAGAGCGTGTACTACATATGTGCATGATCGCCTTTCTACATCGGCACCTGGTAAGGCATGAAGATAGCTTTCCTTTGTTCGGCTGTGTGGTGATGAGAGGAGGAGGAGGAGGAGGAGGAGGAGGAGGAGGAGTAGGAGAGAAAGAATACGATGTGTTTAGATAATACATTGCAGAGAAATTTACATGTGGTAGAGGTGTGTGTGTGTGTGTGTGTGTGTGTGTGTTAGTATGTATGTTTCTTTTTGTTTTTATCATCTTCTTCTTCTCCTCCTTCTTTCGCCAAGTCTACAGCAGCCCTAGCACTATGTTCCTCCTCTTCCACTACTCCACATTAGCGTGTGAAGACAACGACGACGACGACCACCTTCGGATTCCGGGATCCCATAGCTCATCCAAGAATCGCAGTATACTACATCAGCGCCCGTTGCAGCCTCTTCCACGTCAGTAGTGATGATCACGTCTCCTCCAAGGGCCTTGCACTCCTCAATCACGCTTTCCTCCACAGCGTATTCGGTTCCTACTCGAAAAGAACATGACGTGCTTAATAGAATTCATCCATAACTTTGAAGGTAGATGCACGCACGCACAGACGCACGAGTACAATTAGTGCATACATGAAATTCTCATTTATGTTCGGCGCTCTTTCTTTGCGCTACTGCTGGATTTTGTCACGGCCTACTTACTCACCCTTATCCACAGGGCCGCAAACTGCCACCTTCATACCGACGATGCTGCCTAATCATCGCAAGGGGAGGGGGAGTCATCTTTTGTCGCCTTAGCGCTTCTTTCCAGGAGAGATAGAGTAAGAGAGAGAGAGAGAGAGAGAGAGAGAGAGAGAGAGGGAGAGAGGGAGAGGGGAAGAGGAGGAGGAGGAGGAGGAGGAGGAGGAGGAGGAGGAACGGGACGAAACCGAGTCGCATGAGATCGTAGGTCACATTGTTGGCCACATCGCCTATTGAAGGATCATCGAATATTATCTCAAAATAAAGAACCAACTAGCATGAATTTGCAAGCCAAATATATTCATCCAAGAACATCAGCAAAACATCTCTCGCTCTCCTACTCTTCGCACACGCACAAACACAAACACACACTTTCCATATGTATAAATCTAGATTCTAGGTGTGTGCGTGTGTGTGTGCGCGAGACTTTTTAAACAACAACAACGTTTGATGTACCGAAGAAGGCAAGTTTCAGGCCTTTAGGAGAAGATTTTTGCTCAACTATTGTCTGGAGATCTGCCAGCATCTGATGCGTTATGAAATCTTTTCATTATAGCCATACACATAATAAAATAATAATAGCAACAACAAATGGATACTACCTGGCACGGATGAGCGTAATCGTCCAGTGCATTGATCACAGGGATCGTGGAGACCTTTGAATGCAAAACGATAGCACAAATATCCGACGCAACGCATAGTCGGTAGATTAGTAACAGTGCCGCCAGATGATGATGATGATAATGATGATGATGATGGCGATGATGAAGAAAGGTGATGACAATAGCTGTTACTTCAGCTAGCTCTTGAATATCCTGTCGCTTGTTCACACGGGCCATAATGAAATCCGCTGCATATGATAAATGATATCCTTTTTACTTACACACACACACACATATATATATATATATATATATATATATATATATATTATTGTAGGCGCGTTTGTGTGCTTCTGGGAATGTGGACACTATATGGCTCATGAATCAACGCTGTGACTCTTCCTTAAGAAATTAATTGGTTTTTGTAGAACCGAATCGACTGAGGACTTTGCCAGTATCGCTAAATAATAGACAAACGAAGGAAGCAGTATTTTATAGGAGGCAAAGCCATGACAATCACAAAAGACCATAGAGAAAGACAGGGGGGGAGGCGGTGGGGGGAAGGGGGAGAGAAAGAGGGTATTTACTTCCCACCACTATCGACACCAACAAAACAACTTTCAACCACCACCAGGTACTACTTTGCGCCTACTATTGCTACCAAGTACACCTTAGGCTCTCTTTCTTGCCTAGGGGGCTGTCTGCGATTGAGTAAAAAATTGCATGGCCTCCGAGCTGAATAGTTTCAAATGGCAATGAAGAATGATGATTGTCAGTATGATGATGACGATAATTAAGTGGCGGTGATAACGATTTTGGTGGTGATTGCGATGGTGACCTACTACTACCACTACTGTTCATCACCTGGGTCATTCCCGTCTCGAAGGATACACGGGTTCGCAGCGATGGCTTCTCGAAGAGCATAAGGAGTGTCTTTTGACTACAGCAGTTGCAGCAATAGTGGTAACAGTAGCAGCAATCAAATAGTAGTAGGTAGTTGTGATAGTAAGTAGTATTCACATCGCGAGCAGGAGGATGAAGGCAAGGAACAAGGGAGAGATGACACAGACGACTTATTTACCTCAGCGAGTCTTTATACTTGTCTGGGTTTTGCTTCATGTCTGAAGCTATCCCCATCTAAAACATGCATCGACTCAGAGGGGTTGCGGGGGGAACTAGGAAGGAAAGCAGATTACAATAGTGTCGATTTCGGTCTTAGAAAGGCACGCGATAGTTTTAAGGTGTCTCAAAGAGGAGAGACTGCGGTGGGCTGGGCCGCAGCTGGCACGCATGGAGTGCATGGAGAAGGCACGTGGCAGCATAACACGTCGGGTGTGCTAACACGTCGGTTGTGTGCTTCCTCAGGGAAAAAGCCCCCCGTAAACAGAGAATTACAATTTTTATGTACGACATCAATTTAATCACGATTATGACTAGAAATCCATGAGATTCTTGTGTGTTTTGCTATATTTGAATAACAATCGATGAGACATCCTGTGCGACAAAAAAACCAGAGTTGAAAATGAAAATGTAAAAAGTGCTCTCAGAGAAGCAGAGAAGAGACGTACCTGCATGCGGTTCTCTTCGTCACATTTCTCCGAATTGCACATTGCCTTGAGTGCACAGGGATCACAAAATATCCTGTCACTGGCGTACATGGAGAAAAGGCTATTTTCTCAATGATACGTATCCGAATGATATCCCAAATTGAACCGGAAGCACAAATCCCGGACATTAACCGTTCCATGAACGAAATCCACGAAATCCTCAGTACATTTGTGCATGTTTTTTCCAAATTCCGACGCGTGTGCGCAGAAAACAGGCAAAAGGAGCACGCACAGCATTGTAGTGTACAAATTGCAAATTTTCAGAGTTAGGAACCGATCAGTTTGTTTTGTTTTTACGCTTTGAACAACAGATTTGTGAGAGAAGTTTCTCATACGACAACATTATTTTGTGCATTTTTTCATATAAAGTAGGTGATTCTGACCTAGACGAAAAAATATTGTTGTTTTTCTGAGAGTTTGATTCAATCCATAAACGACCACACTTTGTCTTAATTTCAATTGGAAATTCCCAAACAAGTTTGCGATGCGCAATGGACATTGGAGCTAAAATGCAGGATATTTTTTGGGAACAACGCAAACCGAGAATGTCGCTCGAAAATTGAACTGTAGAACTCGCGTAAAAGGACCGATACTTTCTTCTGAATCTGGGTTTCGGCGCCAACTAATAGCTTTCCAATATCTTTTCCAGACTCACCGCGTATTCTGAGATTCGAAGAATCGCGCTCAATTGTCATAATATCACAACATTCTCCTTGACGTAAGTGTAAAACTAAAGATATTTTTAGGATCATTTAACCTCTTTTCTTGTAATTCCAACTAAGAGTTTTCACAAGCCCGCGCTCTCACTGTAACACATAGGCAAAAAAGACAAAGAGAGGACCGCCATAACGCATCCAACGCACTCTTACAGAGATGATGATCGTTTCCCCGCCACGTAAGAGGCGCCACAGTGGCATGTGGTCTCCCAGCCACAATACTTCGGCTTCTGGGCAAAGGCAGGGATTTATGTCAAGACGCGGCATGCGTCCAAAGAAGGCACTTCGAATATTATTTGGGGACGTGACCAATTCATTCATCAGCCGGAGCTCCAAATTTGGGAAAGAAAAGCTCGCGGCTCTAGGATCATCTTTTTTAAGACCTTCTCATCGGGTTTTGCTGGGCGGGAAAGCTCTGCTCTCGCCCGTGGTGGAATTCATGGACATTAAATCGTTGTGCATGCTCATGTGCTGCAACCGCGCCTTGAAAAAGGAGGTCTTCAAGATGCCGCGCCTTTGGGAGAACATCATCGTAGAAAATTCAGAGATAAAAATTAGCCAGCTGAGTTCGATCTTCATGCGTTCTTGCAGTATCCGCTATCCTATCCGCAGCATCACTCTAGACACTGTCAATATAGTCGCAGATTTGCAGGAGGTGCCTTACCAGGTGGCGTCTAGACTTCATTCTCTCAAATTGTTGAAGCTAGTACACGCTGGAAAACGAGCATCTCTTCTTCTTAAAGAGATCCTACCTCTGTGCCCTGAAATAGAGACACTGGAGATCTGCGAATGTCCTTCGGTCAACGTAAATGCAATATCCTCTGTTATATCCAGCAACTGCGGAAAGCTGCGAAAGCTCACAATAGCAGGTTGCGGCAACTCGCTCGACCGTGATCAGGCAAGAGCCCTAACAGAGTGTTGTCCAGACATTGAGCAGGTTACTAATTGCCGCGCAAATTACTATTGCCGCGCAAATTCAGATATGCAAATCCATCGGCTGAAATTTCCTCTAAACTCCTAATCCTAATAATTTCATTTCGTACTCTCCTTAGCTCACGATCCGAAACTTTGCGGTGAATGATGACTGTGCTGGTGAACTTCTTCGCCTCAAAGCTTTAAAGTATCTTGATTTGACCGACAATGAGGGCATTACCGGAAGATTCTTAGTTCAAGCCAACAGTAAAGGTCGTCCTCCCTTATTGCCTCCGCTATTTGATCAGTTTCACTCCATCCCACCTCGTATTTGAATTCTAATCCATTACATTAGGTCTTCGTTCTCTGATTCTCCGAGACTGTACCGAATTGAACGCCCGCGGCCACTTAGATGAATTCGTGAAGCTCATCCAAGATGGCACGTATCCGGCCCTCTCGCTAATTGACACCTCTTGCCTCTGGGCTAGTCATGGCGAGTCTATGTTAAAAGACGGAAGCCTGAAGAAGATTCTTAAAAACGTACGGCCAGAGGTAAATTGGCAAGAAGAACAATGCTAGTCCTCGTACTGCCTAAGTAGGTCGACACAAGCAGCCCTACAGCACTTATTTGTTGTCTTCTCTTCTTACTTGGCATTAAGTATCTGTGCCCCTAATAACTGAAATTGATAATTAACAGCCTCTTATACTTTCACACACATTTAACGATGAATTTACTTGTATCCCGGTGATACATATCTTCTCTATTTATTTTATTATTATTATTACCGAAACGATGTAGCGATTTCAATTTTCTCACCCCACATCGATAAATAGAGTGAAAATAGAAATAAATAATAAATAAATAACCCTCTTCCAAATTATTTAAACGGTCCTAACCATTAAGCTAGGACTCCAATAGATGTTATTTTTATACAATTAAAATAGCGGTACTCTCTACTCTGCTGTGGTGTGTTACTTAATAATGACCGCAAGATAAGTAGTGGACATTAGAAATATATTAGTAAATGTAGTAGAAGTAGTGGGAGTAGCAGAAGTAGTGGAACTTCCGATACGGAAAGGCGCGCAACTATCTTCTCCACGGGAAGCCTGTGGTACGGATTATCATTTGGCTCACACATAGTCGGTATTCTTCGATTTGATGTTTTCTAGTTTATTCTCCAGAGAATAGACACTAGGAGAAAAACGATAGAATAGTTTTAAGTCTCTAGAATCTGCTGAGGCAATGATTGAAGTGAATACCTGGCTAACAACCACCTCTGATACCTCATTAACCCCCCTTTCAATCAGAACTTGTATTATCCGATTTATTTAGACGTCTAGCGTCTGTGATGCGGACAAGCAATATCGATTTGTATTATATGACAAGCAATACTAAAAATCAGATGTATTTAACCCAACCATCTTTAATAATGAACAGTAAAAAAATTAAGTTACCTAATTCATCATTGATATTATCATGATGAAATAAAGCTGTAGCATGATTGTGGAGATGAAAATTGTATTTTTGTCGTCAGTTCATGATGCACGGCACACTTAAATATCAGTAACAGCTAAGTGATGTGTGCATGTGTGTATACTTGTTACCACGCATTGCGAATCAAATTTGTGTTGTGATGTAATAAGAGCGTGTATGTATTGGCACACGCACATTGCAATGCATGTGTGACAGATCGAGCTAGCTATGAATACATGCAGTGGGTATGGTGGCCTTTGGGCTAGAGCGTTTCTCAACAATAGATATGATTCATCTCATTCTCTAGTATTACTTGAGAAGCACACACACATATATCAGATGGCCTAGTGGCTAGCCCCATCGTATTGTCGCGCCTATTTTGCGTAGCGCATGGCATAGCACGCGCGCGCGCCTGTGGCGTACACATATATATATATATATGTATATATATATATATATATATATATATATATGAGACGGATGTAATAAAGTGTTTAAATTTTTTCAATGGTCATCCTAATGTAGCTGTGCAATGCAGCGGCTACAGCGCTTAAATTGTGTCTGTTTGTTTCCCTGGTCACATGTTGCATGCATGAAAATGCATCATGATTTGGTCTAGCATGTCGTGCTTTGCGCGCAGCATATATATATATATATATATATATATATATATACATCTCGCTACATTGCATAGCTACATTAGGATGACCATTGAAAAAATTTAAACATTTCATTACATCCGTCTCATATATATATATGTATATATGTGTGTGCGTGTGCGTGTGCGTGGCATATAAGCGATAAGCAGGATTGACGCCTGCTAGATTTGATCAAACGCAAAATTGCTTGAGAGTATGTTTTGACAATGTAATGACGTACAGATCAGCAGCGGTGGGGACGCGGTATCAAGTGGCAGTGTCCTGGGAACGGAAATACAGGACGAGAATGAAGGCCCTGCATCAGTACCACTCGTCTAGTGAACAGTGAGAACTCAATAAACATGAGCTCACATCGATTTTGGCCACTGCAAGTCTAAAGAATCACTGAAGAGGAAGCATTTGTTGCAGCAAATAGCGCTAGGAAGGCAATTTGATTTTGGTAGCAAAGGTTAAGTATCCCGTGTGACCCCTTGAAAATCTCTGAGGCTGATGTTTGACAACATATCTTAAAAGTTATCGGGGGAAATCAAAGCACAATTGGTACCGTTGCAATGAGCATGTGCCCTGGCCTCTCCAGATTTATACCTTTCCCAGCTTGAGTCTGTATCGATACGCAGCATACATTTAACAGGCCTTCGATGTGCACTCTACGCACCTCCCCCTCTCTTCCAATCCCTCTCTATCAGTTCTGAGAATTTTGAGTTGGCTCTTCAAAAATTAGTACTTACCGTGGTTCCCGACCCCACTCCTCCACCTGTTTTTGTACGCTGCCGCTTGCCTTGTTTTGAGGTGGAATTTGCTTCTTCTCTTTTCCGTTTCTCCTTCCTCTCTTTGTACGCTGTTCGGCATATCATTGGATGGAAGAGCGGATCGTGGGTCATCATCATCATCATCATCATCATCATAATCATATGTTTGAGCGAAAAATGAAGGCATTGATGAAAGAATGGTTTACTTGTGGTCAAGAGCTCCAAATTGTCTAACGGAGGCAGGTAGTGGGTGTGGCCGAGATCGTACGTCCGTGTCAATACTTCATAGGTTTTGATGCCTTAAAGGAGTCGATGTGTGAGCGGCACATTCGCACAGTTTTATGAAAATATACAACTAGGTAAATATACACGTGATAAACATATATTATATACATTCTATAATACGCATGTTTGGAGACTGCCAGATATTTTCTTGGCACCACAGCTCGATGGAGGTGAAACGGAAAGGAGCAAATATGCGTTTTTTGGTGTACACAGTACGTTTGAACTTCTTTTTGGCGAGGGCCTCACAAGTGGCTTGTACTTGTTCAATGCAGGGGGAAAACGAGCAAATTTTACCTGAATTAAAAAATTGCGGTTGTAAGCATATTGACACATTCACACACACACACACACACACACACACACACACACACATACGCGCATCACAGTAGCACGCAGGTTTACGCTTATCCACCCACAGATAAGTTGCATTACCCTGTGATTTAAGGTTGATGCTGGCCGAGTCAATCACCTCCCACGGGTTTGGCAAATCCAAGAAAACAGCGTCCACGCCTACAGAACAAGAAAGGGGGGAGGGGATATCACGCACAACCTTTACTAAAATGTCCAAATGGTGGCCAGTGAGCGTCGATCTTTGGCCAAGTCAGGTGATTTCGTCGGTGTGTATCTGGAGTTCTTGCTTAATCTTCCTGCTCTCTCTCTCTCTCTCTCTCTCTCTCTCTCTGTGTGTGTGTGTGTGTGTTCGTTTGAATAAAGAGTGCGCTTACCTCCATCAACGAGCGGAAAGCCTTTCTCAACTATGTTGCGATGTCGACAGGTGATGAGGGATTCCATTCCATTCTGCTTGAACTCGAGCTGAGTAGAGTAGAACGGCAACAGTGGTAGTAGTAGTAGTAGTACTCAGTGCTAGAAATTTCAGATATCAACACAAACAATACACCGAAATAAATTCCGACGATACTGATACCCCCTTCATCGCAACGCATTTTGATCATACCAAAGGAGGGGGTGGGGGGGAGATTGGGGTCAAAACTGCCTTGATTTAATTACCGCGGCACTCTTTTGTCGCTGTTCGTTGAATTCAAACGTATGAAGATGGCCATGTGGGGCGATCGTTCGTGCAATTGAGGTGGACAGAGAGCCGCTTCCCGTCCCTGATTAATATATTTACGTGCTTTCATCACACATCACACCCACGGCCCTATGATGACAAGGTAGAGGGCTGAGGATTGTTCGACAATGTCTTTTTTACTACCGGCCTCAAACACGACACTCCCGGGCTTGAGGCTCAAGAAGGAAAGCACCAAACTTATGTCTGGCTGGTACAGGATCTATGAAGTGGAAAGAGCAGCAGGTGAGTTACTTCTTCACGCTCCTAGTCGTCCGTAAAGAGCAGCTGTGGGAGCAAGCAACAATAATGATGGCAGAAATGACCACTCCCAACACCACCTGTGTTCGCTGCTTGAGGGACTTTGTCCATAGTTCAGGAGTCGGAGCCATTGGGATAACCCAGTTTCCTACGGAAGATATATGGTGCGTGTCAGTTTTTATGCACAAGCATACTTTTCTTCAAACGGACGGACAGCGCACGCTGTATATTTCTTACTTCCTCCCTTCATCGAGTTGATCTGAGGACACAAAGAAGAAGGGCCATGAGATGATGCTCCAGCATTTCGATAGTTGGTTCGTGTTACGTACCTTCTGCCCGTATTCTTTCCCAACGAAATCCTCGTGCAAGAAATGGCCATATTGATTGTGGTAAATTCCTCCTTCCTTCATCTGCGTGCGTGTTGCAGTGGCGTGCACAAAGTACGAACTCAATAGGCACCAAGCATGGAGAACAACAGCAGTTTAAGTAGTAGTAATAGTAGTAGTAGTAGTAGTAGTAGTAGTAGTAGTAGATAGTAGTAGTAGTAGCAGTAGCAATAATGATAGCAGCAGCAGCAGCAGCAGCAGCAGCAGCAGCAGTAGTAGTAGTAGTACGGAATAATTACATGCGCTGAGACGGTTTTATTGTAACCCTCGTAGATGATGACATGGTGCCCATATTCGATGATCCTCTTAGGTTGGCCACAGATGCTCATGTCACAACCCTTGCGTAGTAGTACACACCGCGAGAAGCGAGAGGTTATAAGGCAACTTTTTCGTGGGTAAAATAACCTAGTCACAGTTTATTAAAGATGCTGTCGCAAAAAAAAATCATATCTGTCGGCATGCTGCAAATAGAAATGATGATCACATATACCCTGCTGTTTTTCGGTAATATTTTTGACAGAAATCATGGGCGGGAGCGTCCTGCTTGCCCTGCTGCTCTTCGCCCCTATCCCCCCCTGTTACCCCTCGCCTTTGATCCGATCTCCTGCGCTTTTGGGATCATCTCACCATATCGGCCATCACACTCCACCATTATCTTCGCTATCAAGGCAATCGTCGCCATCGCTGTCGCTCTCAAGCGTCCACAACCATGCTACTCTATCACATGTAAGGACGAGGTGGAGGAGGAGGAGGAGGAGGAGGAGGAGCACGCAGGCGACGCCGTTGTACCGAAAGTCTCGACACCAGCTGGTGCCCTATTGTGCTTCTCGAGATATTTCAGACTATTGGGCTACACCTCCATTAGAAAATTATGCTCAAAGAAGGAGGATTGAACGGAGGGAGTTCCTAGGGGTAGTAGCCCTCATGAATCTCATCTTTCTCGCGAATGCGCGATCGTCCAGTGCTGCTGATGGAGGTATGCTTCGTCATGAAATTTACATCTCTATTGCGATTCAACAGTGAATTCTTTCTATTTAGAAGCCGATTCCCCGTTCTCGTCCTTCCTCCGACGCTTGATTACGGGGAGCAAAGGGCCAATTTTTGTTGACGATGTCATCTCAAAGGATACAGTTATTGATGGTCGCCTTCCAGCTCCCCCTCCACCAAGAGATTTTACGCCTCCCTCTCCACCACCCCGAGGAAAGACACCGCCCCCTCCACCTCCACGTCCAAAAAATGAAAAACCAAAAGGGCAATCAAGGTTCATCCTTACGTCGCCATTCCTTAATCTTTTCGAACCTAAGAATTCCTTTCTATTTCAGGATGAAGACCGACGTAAAGACGACACGGTTAGAGAACATCCCTGCGCCGCCACCAGAGATGAAGTTGGCACCTGCACCACCCTCTCCAAAAACTGCTGAAGGAGTGAAGGATTGAGCAACTTCCACATCTGAAGTCTCCGGCAACTTGTTCGAAGTTCTTCTGCCAGAGCACTTGCAGTACTAATCTTGCATGCATGCAAACGCTATTTAAGAAAAATGATAATTGCGATCAAGCGACACAGTAGTGGTTATGCGTACAATAGACGATATTTCTGTGGTGGTTTTAATTGCCTTCGAGTCATGTGTTTGTCACTAATTGTCACAAATTGAATGTTTTTATGGTGAAGCGTCATGAAGGCAAATTGTAACGTACGTACGTATTGTAGCCCTCTGGTCCGCCGCCATGGAATGGTGGTAGTGATGATGATAGCTGCATTTATTTGTGAGCGATATGTTCATTACTCTGGCCGTAAAACTTACGTAGGGTGGGGTTACATCGAACTCTACTTGACACATGGGTATACTGCAACATGTACAACGTAAATAGCAGATATAAGCGTGCATGTCTATATGTCTATTCAGAAACCAAGTGGTTATCAGAGGGCACAACATACTACTAGTTGCTGCCTGCACATGTGGCAGCTCTGCGTCATGAATATAGTATGAGCTGGAAAGGATGGGGCCTTGCATGTGGCAGACAGAATCCACAATCTAAGTGTACGCACGCACGCACGCAGCCAATGCACATGATCGCGGGCAGTTTTTTGATGGCAGCGTCAACTCTAGAACAGTTCTAGAGTTGCCTGTTTTTGTCTGTCACCGCACAGCTAGTGTTGGTGTTGGCACTTCATGTGCAAACCACACATGTAGCCTAGTTTTGTTGGGCATCGGACCGGGACATCGCTATAATCCATCGTCACGATTGTGTCATGTCGTTACGCGATTACGTATACGAACGAAGCGCGCGGTCTATGAACACTGCATTTCATTTGTTATCCTGACACTGTACGTGCTGGATAGTGCGTGTACGTACATGTGTGAGTTTTGCAAATATTAATTGCGAGCTAAGAGGAGAGAGATGTTTTTAGTCTGTGGAGTGGAGTGTAGCTTTCATCATGCAATAATGGCACATGTCTATAAGCTTTATCCATGTACACACTACACCAGGTCGCCATGACGGGGTAGCATTGCGCGAACCGCACAACTCAACTAGATACGTAAATGCATGTATGTGCGTCATTTATTAAATTTGAGTTTGAAATAAAGGGGAGCAATGTTAGAGAGCGTTTCAGCACACTTAAAACGATACTCATGATCACACGATTCTTCTCAATATGTAAATCCCACTTTGGGATATTATACTAACAATAAAGACTTACGTGTCTAGTCTATAATACTTGTTCAAAAGTGTTTACAGGAACAATAAAGATAAGTGTTTAATAATAATTTTACAGGTTCTTCTTGGTTAGAATTTTGGTTTTCCAAGGTTCTCCTTCTTCACTAAATTTCTAAGTAGACATTCATTTTTTGGCCTTATTTCACAAAAAAAGATCTTCTCTATCTTCTTCATCTTCTTCAGTGTCCTCATTTATAATCATCAAAGTATCTCTAACGGGAACTATTGAGGCAGAGGCAGATCGCTTCGGTTTCGAATGAATGGGATGAGGGATGTGCAAATTGTGGCTTTCGAACTAAATACCAAAATAAAAGTATCGTAAGTCACGCATTATGGAAAATTTCAGAAGGTTTCCCCATTCTCACCGATGTGCCGTATATATTGGGGCAGGACTCGATAGATTTAATGCCCCCGGGAAGCGGTAGCCAATCTCTCGTGTCATCTTCGTTGCTGTTATTCTTCTGAGCATTGCGCTTGTGAAATATACTAAGAACGATCTGAAACGTAGTTCGAAATTTGTAAGGAATCGTAACGGAGGGATGGGATGCCTCGACGAAAATACCTGCTCAGCGGGTGTAACATCTAGGAACGAATTGTATGTTTCTTGTCGAATTTCCGAAATCGAAATCGTCCTGAGAGCGTTGTTGTCACACAGCGTGTCATTCCCTGGTGAATCGAAAAATATAGAATTGATGCATACCTTTTCTTGTCACAGAGGAGGCACCACGAATATTTCCTTCGAACTCTTCTGCTACTGCAGATGGAAACGTAGATTCCGCCCAGGATTCCTCCCAAAATGAATATTGTGAAACTCAAACAAATCCATATGTAGTACGGAGGCAGGACTTTCGAATCTGCAAGAAACACGAGTGGTGCTTTAGTCTTTATTTCGTCGCACACAAGTCACTGTTCCTAAACCTGAATCTGAGGTGATATGACTCGTAATATCTCCGGCGATTATCGCATCCATTTTCCTCCAACAAATCTTTCCGTTGCCAAGATTGAATCGATAATTTCGCTCCCCAAGACCAGGAAGATTGAATTGGTGAGGGGCGGATAGAAACTATCAATCGGAAGTCGCGCAAGATCGACGGGTGGCCTGGCTCCGGACGAGGCAGCACAGGACGCGCCTACGTGTGATCCTCGCGTACACAGGACCACAAACAAAAGGCAATTTTATCCTACGTCTTTCCTAATCTCATGACGCAGAATATTTTTTGAAAGAAAAAATCTGGGCGATACGTGTCGGATAAATGCGAGCCCATCGCTGGTTTGTAAGGGGAGAAAGTACTTCTGGCAGTCGAATTGGGTTGACGCTCATGCCGTTCAACCTTAATATTTGTTCCGCTGCAGATTTTTGCTGATCGACACGTACACGGTAGGTTGTTTTTAGGAGTTTTCTCCGGATTAACTAGGATACTAAAATTAGAGTACGGTACTTAGGGCTCTTCCTTGTGAATGTCAGGGGGTTTTTCATATGCGACATTAAAAATATTTTCGAGGTAAGGTAATCGAGTCCGCTTCCATCATTACCCCTTGCAATCATGACCCTTCCTCACCTCGTGCAAGCCGTCGCTTTGCTACTTCTTGCTCCGCTTTCCTCCGCAAAGGATTATGCCAAGTGCAAGATTCAACCTCTCTATCCACCTACCGAAAAAGTTTTGCCAACAGGGGAGAACAAAACTGTCGAATGGTTCACGCTAAATCTCGATTTACCTGCGGAACAGCGTTGGACGGGTCTGGTGAAGCCCAAAGCAAAGCAAATCCAACGCCTTGTCGATGTAGTGATCAATTCGATCCAGAAGATTATTGGAGAGAAGAGGTGGAATTCCACAAGTGCTCTACTGGAGTTTATGGTTGACTTAGAGCTCAGAGCACTTCCCAATGACTACGGCCGCGAGATTAAAGGAATGAGTGAAGCAACCGGAATACCCAGAGCCGATCTTTTCATACTCAATATGGCATACGAAGTCTGGGGTCTCTGCACTTCTATGGTTATTCAGGATGATGCAGGAGAAGTCTGGCATGGGAGAAATCTCGACTTCGGGTTGTTTCCAGCTTTCGACTTCAAGCACTTGCAGTGGACGATGACGGAAGCTCTGCGTCCTTTGGTCGTGAATGTGGACGTTCAGAAAGGGGGCAAAACGCTGTACAAGAGTACCTCGTATGCGGGATTTGCAGGAGTTATCACTGGACTGAAGAAAGGGGGCTTCTCCATCAGTGTAGATTCTCGTTTTGACAACAAGTTTGATATCGGTAATAGTAATTCAAAATCAAATGCACTGTTTTCTAAATCAAGAGTAAGAAATGTCCCTCAATCAATGCTATTGCTAAGAAAGAGATTCCAGTTGGAAACTCCTGAATTTCTTAATCTCTATGCCTTAACAACGCTGATATGATCCCATTTCAACACTGTATGTAGGGCTCATCAAGTGGCTTTTGGGCGATCATAAGCATCAGGAGCTCACTTTCACTGTTCGAAAAACCTTTGAAGACCCATCAATAACAAATTACATCCAGGTACCAAAATTCAGAACCCATTCACCCTGTTGCAGCATGACATTTGCTTTTCTGCAGGCTTTCAATTTTTTGAACACCACAACTATGATTGGACCGTCGTATATTATAATCGGGGGCATGAACTCCGGTGAAGGCGCTGTAATTACAAAGGAGCAAGCAACCATTGATGTAATGTCTCTCGCTGACGAACTTCAGAAAGGCTCATTCTTCGTTCTCGAAACCAATTACGACAACTGGAAGCCGGCACCATTCTTTGACGATCGGCGGAATCCTGCCAAAGAATGCCTGAATCAGCTCACCCCGAAGGGTATTAACGGGTTCACAGGTAGAATATGTCATTTTCCTATCATGTAATATATGACTGAGAATAATTTATATTTAATATTTGCTAGGCCTATATAACGTCTTGTCTGCAAAACCAAATCTGAACAAGCTCACTACATATACTACTCTCATGAATGTGAAAACTGGGGCTTTTGAGGCCTACCGCCAGCACTGCGAGGGAATCTGCTCCTTCTGGTGAGTGAAGTGAGTGATCAGGATGGAATTGTATCACCAACTAAGTTTTTATAGCATCCGAGCCGCCACCCAACAAGCGAGCACATACAGTCGAGCAGAGCTATTACCTTTTCATCATATTGGAGGTGATACAGTGCTTGTCGTACCACACATGCGAAATATACCTAACAAGCTAGTTCTACAGTTCCATAAAGTAGATAGCATCATAGATTATGCATTCGATTACCAATATGCACAAATAACCTGGCTAGCTGGCTCATTAAGATAGCTATGACAGCATGCGCTGCGTAACATGTAGCTAGATGGATTAGTGCCAAGCCGCTGTTTCTAGACAAATGCCTACCAGCGTGCGTGCAAGTATACAAGGCTACATCTAAGGGCTAAGTAAATGCTAGTAACTCTCGATACATACTAGCATAGTATAATATAATAATAGCTAGCTGCTGCGATATATGTGCACCAGCCTTGTTTACTGAATGCGCGGCGCAAACAGTGCCAGACTAGTAGAGTGCAGGAACTGCACGCAGCTTGTCTGTGCGTAGTATCTAATGTGCCCAAGAAATCTGTTCATTATAGCTGATTCTGTGTCTATTAGGTAAACAAGATATATTGACGTCTTGCACGCACGCTATCTAGCTATGCTACAAAGCCAGACATGATGATTTAATTTTGTAGAACATGGCGTCTTAGCTTGTGCATCACAGTAATTGCGCAAGGATGAGATGGCGCTCCGTGATTCATACAATATTAGGTTACTTTCATTTTAAGATTATAACCTTATTATGGACACTATGGGTTCTTTTTGGATTTCTAATTACTGATTGGTATTTTTTGGAAATGATGACTGCATTTATTGCTTGCAAGTAGAAGAACAATATCGATTCTACCAAACTTACTACTTTTGCAACATGCTATAACGAAAGTGCCTCGAGAATATAATATCTGTCGCGCTGTCACAAACGTATCTAATTGCCCAGAGGCGTAAGAACCAAGGCAGCGAAAATTACCAAGAAGAGATTTATTGCTCGTCGGGTCTGGTCGTCAGCCAGTGTGACCGTATCTTGGATGTATCTCTCCGGATTACGCTGGAGAAAGAGAAGGTAGAGGCCAAACAATAAGCCATCCACTGGACCTCCAAGGAGGCCAAACCCTAGCGCACCGTATGTAAGTAATGAGGTGAATCCCAGAGGCCCCGATCCGAAAGTGGCCTGCACCATCCGTCCCCCATCTAAGGCACCTACTGGAAGTGAGTTGAATGCCTGAGCTATCAGGCCCACCCATCCTGCAACCACCAAAGGATGCACAAGCAACGCATCACTCACTAAGGCACCGTCTCCGACCCCGAGCGCCGCCTTGACAACTGTGCCGAGAAGGAGCGACTGTTGCACGAAAGGGTATGGGATCGCAACCAAGGCCTCCTTGGGCGTTTGGCCGGTGAGCACTAGACCAGCAACGAAAATGATACTTCCCATGATAAGCCCGCTCAATGGGCCCGCAGCAGCGATGTCGAAAAGGTCCTCGTTGGTTTTCACCATCGACCTGATCGGCGTAATGTTCCCGAACGAGGTGGGGAGGTTTCCAATCGGAAGCAAGAAAGGAGTCCCGAGCTTCACTTTTCGAAGTCCGGCGGAGATCCTATGCCCGATCTCGTGCATGAACGATACCGCCAGTGCACCGCCACCTACCTGGGCAACACTGCCCAAGAAGCCGCTCGGGTCCCACTCCAGTACTCCCGGAGGGATCATGTTGGGATCGTACGATTTGAAGTTATCAGGGTTCGAAAGCCATTTTACGGTTTCTTCCGGAAGTTGAATACTCGCAGCCTGCCCCCCCAGCTGCAGGGCTCCAAACGCCGTAAATCCAAAGAGAGCCACCGCGAGAAGGGGCGACCATGGAGCTTCCTGCTCAGGTTGAGCCTGCTCAGCAGGTACAACCTGCAATGCGGCCTTTGTAAAGCCTTGGTCGCCGTCGTAGAAAGGATCCACTTCTAGCTCAGGATCTGGAATCAGAAGCACCTCGTACTTGTCTTCGAAGATGGCCTTCACCTTCGTCTCGATATCAGCGAAAACCTTCCTTTGGTCCCCGCGGAAGTTGCCACAGAAAACGTATCCAGTGTCGCGAAGGCCGAAGATCCCGTCGAACTTGGCCGCGTCGTCCGAGGATGTCACGAAGAAGGTCTTTGGCCCTAGAATTTCTTTCTGAATGCGCTTCATGTCTTCGATCTCCACGCGATTTTCTGGTTGAAGCTTGTCGAGGAGGTTGACGAAGTCATTCCTGAGCTCGTTTTCGGACACGTTGAGGGACTGATACTTCTGCGCGGTCTGGAGGAAGCTGGTGACAGCCTCCATAAGCTCGCGGTCTTTTTCGTCACCGTTCTTTGCACGTTCCTTCAAATCCTCTAAAAGGCTTTCAGCCATCTCTGATCGCATGCCATCAGTCGTGTTTCCTCCTCGGCCCAAACCAAGAACTCGCATCACCTCGTCTGGCATCTTCTCGTCGCCCGTCGTCGTTATTGACACAACTGTGGAGCGCCTCTGTTGTTCCCTTTCATCATCAAGTTTCTGCCTCTCCTCCCTTTCGGCATCTTGGCGTTCTTGCTCTTTCTGCTTCTCCAGCTCGATTTCATCGGGACCGAACCAGCCACTTAGAAGATCCAGCGCATGTTGAGCTTTCGTTTCGTCAGCGGCATTCCTAGTGGTCTTTGCAATCGTGCCCTCACTTTCATCCTGCACCCCTAACATCCCCTCAAGAGCCGACATTGTGCTGCTACTTCCCGTGGAGGCGGTGTCGGTTGCAGCAGCAATACTGGTGGCCTAGAGATTCGAACGACGAAACATCACACAAATAGTAAGTCGGACCGATAACTTGCCACTTTCATCACTGAAAATATCGTTTCATGTGCTGTAAAGTAGATAATGAAATTAAAGAAGAAGATCCACACCTCCTTCTGTTCTGTGGGAACGTTTTCTCCTTCCTCTGTCTTGGGTTTGTCAACGACAGTGGTCTCCTCAGCGCGAAGGTCGACTAAGAATAATGCGATAAATACGCTAAATACGCTATGGATCTCAAATGTCACAAGTATTTGAAGCATTAGAAGAGACTTTCACAGTCCACATTAAAAAGCTTTTTCAAATTAATGTGGAATCGACCTTGGCGACGAAGAGATGGATACCTCTTAAACTGGAAATTTGGAGCGCTCAACCGGGAAGAAAGACTTTGTGTTCTTGGATGATGCAGAAGTGTGCGTCGTGCAGCTCGGAGGGAGCTTCCAACATTTTGATTTCTCTTTCCCACGAACGCAACGGTTGCCAGGGCGAGAAGCGTGCCAAGTGAAATGACGAGAAAGTTTCGTTGAAATCCTCTGAGGAATGTGTCAACGTGTCACGTCGCATGCAAGAATGTTGATGCATTTCGTTTCAACACGATATGTGTGACCTATTTGAATGCTTAGTCTCTATTCGATACATAGATAAATTATCGAAATTGTATGGAAAAGGCCATGGTATTCATGTAATCCGCTTCCAAGCATGTTGGAATGAATACCACAGATCGATGACACATGGCAAAATGCATTTCGAAATAAGCCCCCCCGAAGCAATATTCAATCACGATGACGCCCCCTATCGCATGAAAATTCACATTGTGGTTAGCGGGTCCCGTTAACCCGAAGAATCTACCGCTTTAGGAGGTCAAATCTTTGTATCGGCATGGTGGCGAAGGGGAGGGGCGGTACTCCACACACGCCAAGAGCCCTTTAGGGTTTGCAATGAGAACGGGATTTTTTGGTTGCGACAACACCTCGATGCAGGCCGTTCCGCCTCCACTCAATAAAAAAAGAAAAAAGCGGCCTACTTGCTCAGGAAGGCAGTTGATAAATGGTTTGGGTAGATCTAGATTTAGTTTCATCATCGATCGCTCGTCCGTTCTCAATTGGATAGTTTCCGTCGGGATTTATTCCTATAAACCCAACGGAAAGTACATCGGCAGGACGATGGAGCCTCTCATGCTTGCGATGTTTGCTCAGTCGCAAGCGCAAAACGCCTGAGGAACTCCCTACGACCGTAGACGCGGCCGGAGGTTGAGATCTAATTGCAAGTACTTGATAATATCCGAATTCTGGCAGCAAGCTGTCTTCCTTGCCCCGGGCGGGGCTCTTCTCGTCTGACTCTGCTTCTGCAGGCACTGTAAGCATCTCGCTTCTGTCTGCAAACCGATAATCTAAACCTTAATTGCCATCAGGATGATGGTGCATCGACCGTAAAAGCGAAATCGTTTCGCTTTCACGTCTCAAAAGCGTGTCCAATCAGATGTCGGGAGAGAACGAGGAGACTGCATTCGAGCGACAGCAGTGCTCACAGCCTAGGACCGGGAAAAAAGATTGATGAGTTCCGCCCAGCCACGCGGCCTCCTAAAAGACAACCATCGGCGCTTTTTAGGTACCTCTGTTTTGTTGAAACCTTTTGCTGCACATCAGTAGCCACACGGTTTCGGTATTTGTGTCCCATACTCACGTAGGATGTTTTCCCGGCGTCCCGTGATGATTTTGCGATCGTTTTCTATTGCAAAACTTCCGCTCAGTTCTCATGAAAACGTAGCCCGCACATTGTGGTCTCAACACTCAACACCACTAAAGTACTGCGGCAGCAGTGGCAGAATTGAACCACTCTAGCACTAGCTATCAAGCACATACAGTGAATTGATTGTGCATTACGTAAGTACATACTACGTGCAGCGCTCGCCCTCTGCTCAACAACATACGTAGCGTAGCGTGTTCATCATGTCCGCATTTTTGTTGCGCTTGTGCAGCGTGGCGTGTTTATTTCGATTCGCATCCGTGCAAGCGCTACCCCGATCCACCGCGCATGCATGCGCGGCGCGCTCTTTGCATGATGAAAATACAATGCTCTCTCTCTCTCTCTCTGCTCTCGCGCTCTCTCTCACACACGCGCACAGAGAGAGAGAGAGAGAGAGAGAGAGAGAGAGAGACGCATAATCTTTTATAGCAAATGTGGTCTAATGTGTACGTATCGTACATCATGCCTTTGCACATATGTTACATAAATGCGTATTCATGCATTGTACGTTCGTAATGAGAACGTACTTAAATGTTCACAATTTGTTTGTAAGAGACAGTGATTTTACTACGATACATTATTAAACTTTTAGCGGAGGGTATTGTACTAATGCGTGGCTCGAAATAATACAGAATAGCTGTCTGTGTCGCTGCAGCTACCTAACTAATCGACCTCCTCTTATAATTACAAACCACGTTTTCATTCTTCAGATTTTGAACTTGATGTCTAAATCTCGACACATTTTGTGATAAACAGTGCTGTGGTGAAGAGTCTTCCACTCTAACGGGCACGTACATTGACCAACCGTGTGCTCCATACAGAACTTGGCGCCGGGAATGCAGCTACACGAAGTGTACGCCAGAAAGCAATGGTTCTGACAGATCAGGCATTGATGCTTCTCGTCATCGTACTCAAACAGCCTCTGGGCATTTAGTCTCATTCGCTTCATACGGAAGTCGTAATCCCAGCGTCGCTGGTAGTTAATCATAAATCTTAGCTCTTCCAGGACGGAATTTGACACTCTGCCCTTCTTATGGTTCACGTAGTCCAACAACAGCTTGTCGTGACAGAAGACGCTCGGCCGTCCGGCTATTCGATACATCCTTGCACATCTCCGGCCATAGCTGAACCATTCATCGTAGCCAACGTTGACCGCCTCCGCAACGTTGAAGCCTGTGTTGAAGCCACTATGATATCCTCGAGGGTATGTCACCACGAACGTCCCCTCCCGCTGCACAACCTTTCTCACCGGAACATCGCCAGCTAGAAGCATGGATGGGTCGATGGTGGTGCATAGCTTATGAATGAGGTCGGGCTCCGAGTCGAACAAACATGGAAGGTGCTGCTTCATCACGCTTTCAAGCTTCGCGGCATCCTTCGCCGGCGCTACGTACCAGACCTTTGGGCTGCCTTTGTGCACGTAGTTGATGGAGGCAAGGTGGTTATCTTCGCAGTGCCAACAAAATGAGGAAAACATCATCCCACAATATAACCAAGGGACGGTAACGCCTTTAATGTCGTGCTGGAACAGGCTGAGGGGGCAGTCTGGAGACTGGGCGATTTTTGTGAGATTCCAAGGGCTTTTCTCGTCCGAGGAAAAACCACTCCCCGACTTGGATGTGTCGATGTCATTTCCGTACTCAACAACCACTTCTCCACGCTTGCCGTTCACGATATCCCAATAATGTTTTTCTATGTCCTGAAGGCTGTTTCCGATGCCGGCTCTCCCGATGTATCTTTCTCGAAAGCCATTCGCCATTCTTTGATATTCATCGAGCGAATAATTTCCTCCTGATGGCCAGCCCTCTCCTTGTTGCAGTTTGTTCACGGTCTGCTTCCGGGTTTCGAAGCGATACTTGTGAGGGTTGAACGCGAAGACAGGATTCCATGATTTTGGTGGCTTGATGTGAAGTGCTCCAAATTTTAGACCGAGGGCGTGTTTAGATCGAATGTATTGAATAGGATTCTTGAATTCTTCTTCGCTGGGTTCAAGTGTCGGAACGAGCTCGATGTTATCGAAGTTGAACCCAATCACTGAAACTTTCTTCATCGCCACAGAGTTTTTAAGAGCTTGTTTGATCATCCTTTCCTCTTCTTTCGAGGTGATCTCGAGCTCAAAATCAACATCATTAAATATTCGACGTTTCCTCTTCCGTTTAGATCTTCGAGTAGGGTTCTCATTTTGGCCAACCGCAGATCTTCGTGTTGACCTTGGAGAATTTTTTGTTATACTCTTCACCTGGGCGACATGGTTCAAGCCACTCGAACACTCTGGTATCCCTTTGTCGGTGTATGACTGCTGATCCATCAATCTTGGAAGATCTCACGGAACATTACGTTTCCACAGGTACGAATTCGATAAAGGGGGGGGGGGGGAATGTTCCCGTTAAAGGTTTCCTTCCGGTTTTTCGTTGAACTATCCCGGTGGAAAACACATCGGAAAGCTTCCTATATTTTTTGTCTAACACAGAGAAAACCCACTCATGTTTCTGGAAACGTAAGCACCCTTCATGTAGGTGATTTCCACTGGAAGAAGCTCAATCTTTCAAGACGCAGGAGAGAAACCTGCATCATTCTCCTTCTCGGGACCAATCAACTACTCTGCAATGGCAAACACATGGAATTTACGCCGCTTGATGCCAAATATTCTTGTCGCAGAAATAAACTGTCCGTAATGCCGGCCCTCGTGGCGTAACGCCGCCGTTAGCATGCCCTGTCATTACCCACCTGCATAGCACCCCAATCAGCCAGACAGATACATTCTGCCTGCACCGGGGGAGGCGAGGCAGGCGGGCGAGTAATTTCTGATTTTCAAACCCCCGATCAAATCCCAGATGGTGGGGGAGTAGATTTGTTGCTCCTGAACACTAGTTTGGAGTGATTGTCCGACTGCAAAGAACGCCATAGTCTCGGGAAACGAGATTGTTGATTGGCGGTCCTCTCATCCGGGAGTGAGACCCCTTCTCCTCAATCTCTCTTTACTCATACCATGGCCGTTCACTTGCTCACAGGTAGGCGACAAGGAATCGTCAGTGTTCTTCGTGTGAAGAGAGACTGACTTACTTCTGCTTTGTCACATCTTAGCAATCCTCTTCGTGGTGTGCCTCACTGTGGCGTGCTGCGCCCTCACTATATGGCAACGGCCGACTCTTCCAGCGGACAGAGAAAACAACAATAAGAAACTCAAAATAGAAGCTCACTTTCGGTAGTAGCTCACACTCCGCTTACACCTGGATCGAATAAGAATATGTATCTGTTGTGGTTCGTAGGAGGCAAGTGCTACGGGAAAACATGCTCGCCACCGAGATCAATAAACTTGAAAGAGAGCTTAGACGAAAGTCCCAAACCCTAAGACACTTCCGTCACTTTCGGCAGATGTCATCGCCAAAGGGTTCTAAGCCATCGAGGGAGAAAGTATTTGATGTTAATGTAGACATATCTTCGAATACGCAGAGAGACATAGCCTCTCAAGACGATGATACGCCAGTGCCGATACCGAAATTTTACAAGTATCTGATTAGACGTAAGTCTCAGACAAGCCCTGTAAATGTAAATGAATCTTGGAGCCATCTCGCCTCCCCATCTGAGCTGCAGCATCAAAACCAAAACTCAAGATTTAGAGACGTAGATTTTGAAAATGGAGCAATGCTAGCATCGAACCTCTCTCTTGGCCGATGAGCAATCATACCCTCTCTTCTCTCCCACTCCTCCATAACATTTGTAAAATATAATGCTGCGAAGGCTGCGACGGGCGGTGTATCTCACCGTGCCCTATCGCGCCCACAGCCATTCCCGTCAACATGCTCGTACTCAATCGGTATCCTCCACATATCGATGGCGTCCAGTTTTCAAATTTGCACCATCCTCTTCCTTTGTAAACTTGCTCGCGAAAGGGTTCTTGCTCTACTTAAACCTTTTGCTGGGCGTAGGAATTTAAGGAAGATTAAAGCACTTCCCCCCCGTCTTCGGAACGCACGAATCTAGGAATATCTTTTGGACGAGATGCAGCGATGCAGGATAATAAGCAAAATCTACGGTGACCGGGATTCCTTATTATATAGCAGTTGCTATTTTGAATCGCGTATATCATGTAAGATCCGTGATGTAAAAGTATAGTACATCGCGAGAGATAATTAAATTGCATGCACACAATCTTAATATTCGTCGTGCACATCAGCAGTCGAGGGGCATCGCACAGCATAGTAAGCGTTGCACGAGTATGAGTACGGCGTAGCGTTGAGCTTATTGCCAATTCAGTCGCTATACTAAAAAGGCACTGTATATCGCTGCATGTACCTGTCCATGCTGCCTAGCTGGCTCCATGTTCCAAAGCATTGCGCATGCAACAGTTTCTTTGACAATGCGATGTGACCGACAGGTGTTACTAGTTCATTTGTGTAGATCATTCTTAACGATGTTCGCTGCCAACAACATGGCATCGTTCGCAATGCTAGCATGTATTGTAGTTACATACATTAGGGTTACGTGCACAGCTAGCCGGACTATGTATCGTATCGATCATGCAAATTCTATAGATATGCGCCAGCCAGCATTCATGCACCCGCTTTATCGCGTGGACATTAGTGTCTCGACATTTGGGCATGACGTGGAATAATAACTGGCATCTGTCGTACCGCAGCAGCGATGACTGCGCTGCTAGAACCCAAAGGGTGTTACGGGTGGTAGATGGAGCTTGTACCGGAGATACACAACAATTGCCGTTGGAAAGGCGAAGAAGCCGAGCAGAATCGCTATCGAGAGAAAAATATCTCGCCGCTCTCGCGCGATGTCCTCCTCGGTGCGCGGAATGATTGTATCCGCGCTTAGATCAAACCGCTGCACTCTGCCAATATTCCTGAAGTACCTGTGTTTTTGCGGGATTACCATGGGCCTCATCATACTTGATCCTCAAAATATAAATCTGGCTGATGATACGTACCTGTCAAACTTGCTGTAGTCGGTGTCATCTTCGGCGGAAACCTTGAAGAACTCCATAGCTTCGAATCCCGAAAGCATCGTCGCAGCCGACTTCTTGATATCTTTGTCCGGGTGGAACCTTGGCATGGCAAAAGCAGCAGCATCGTCAACACGCAACTCAAAGACAAGCAGACAGACGAGAAGGAAGGGGAGCAGTGTCGGGTTGTCTGATGAAGATCTTTGCATCTCGGACTGATGCATGTTGTGCTTTTATGTAAAAACTCACATACACACACACACACACACACACACGCACACACATGTATATTTATATATATATATATATATATATATATATATGCTTATGTGTCTGTGCATGTGAGTTCTGCTGTGTAGAAAGCCAATACCTCAAGCTCTGATACAAATCCTGTGCTCTGTCGCCTTGACCGAGAGCATCACACGCGAGTGCCAGCCTTTATACATATATGAACTCACATATTGCATTCACATGACTCATGCGCGTAGTGAAATAATTGCACCGCCCATATTTGAAAACCCCTCTCTCTCTCTCTCTCTCTCTCTGTCCGAAAGAAAGGAGAGAGAGAAAGAAGGGAGGTGGGGGGGTTGACAGCCAACCTCGCGGCGATTACGCAGAACTTGGGTGAGTTTGGAAGAGAAAGCATGACGCAACACGCAGAAACACGCATGTACGCGCAAGCGCGTAAACACAACAAATGTTCGAGCATTGGGCAGCATAAGATCAACGAACCCATACGTCGCACGCCCGGCAAGATTGGTGCGGAATGGAAACTGCTTTCGTACGACTTGAAAGAGGTCTCGAGCCTCATAGAGCTGCGAGTTCTCCAGCATCGTGAAGGCGACGGAGATGTTCCTACGGGCAAGCTTCTCCTTCTTCGCGTCGATGGTGTCGTTCAACACGACGGCCGGACTGTGAAAATGTGGAATTGTTATTTGTTGCGTATGGTGATGATCTGGCATATCTATCTTCGTGTATCATCAGCAGCAAGAACGTATTTCTGTGCGGTCTATGTGCACTCTCACCAAGTTGAAACGCACACACACACACACACACAAACATTCTAATTTTTAAAATATATATTATATATATATATATATATATATATATATATATATGTATCATCCTGTCGTCGAAACCTGTTGTCCTTGCCCTGTAAGCGGTTCATGAGCTGCGTGTTCTGCTTCTGCAGCCACTTGTCGTACTCTCCCTTCTTTATGGTCCGTCCCCCCCCATACGCCTTGGAGATATCTGAAGGGCGTTCGAAGAGGCCCCAGGTGCTCACCTAGTAGCGGCAGCAATCGGCTTAATTAAAGTTGAGGGGGAGGGGGGGGGGGGGGGAGGGAAGAACTCTCCTAGCAAGTCGTAGGAGCACGTACTTACGTACCTTTGGCTTGTAAACCTTCTTTCTAAATTCTTGGTAATCTGTGACGTTGGCCATTTCTTGCATCTTCGCTAGCCTCTCTTCGTAGGTCCTGTCAAGGGGTTTCTGCCCTGCCCCCCCCCCTCCCCTTGCCTCCTGCTCTCGAGCCTGGAGGAGGGAAGCTCTAGCAGCCTCCGGAGTTTGAAACCCGTCGTTCTCAGTGCCGCCGATGCGCCGGCGTTGCATCTCTCCGACGTTATCGACGATGTCTTGCGGCGCCATGGGTATGGAGGGGGAGGAGGAGGAGGAGGAAGATGCGATCATGGATGATGAAGAAGGCGAGTTGAAATCCTCATTAATGTCGTTTCTCCTGCGGGTTCCTTGCTGCTTTTTCCGAAGCTGTGTCAGTGGGTGAGAGAGTGGGTTGTTGTTGTTGTTAGCACGAGAAGGAAAGAAGAAACTGTTTACTACAACTACTACTACTACTACTACTACTACTACAACTACTAGCCGCCATATTTACATACAATCTCAGCCAGCATAGTAGCATAGGATTCAAATTACATTTTGCGTGTCCTCTCTCTCTTATATAACACACACACACACACACACACACACACATATGGGGGAGGCAAGTGTGGGCGAGCTTTCATTTGTTTGCTTCGCATATCCATCGGCAGCCTGTGTCATTACTACTACTTGCTACCACTATAACTACTACTACTCTCTTAGCTCTGTATCATCACCAGCTCCTTCCTCCTCCTCGTCAACGCTGCAATGTCCGCTGTGCCGTCGTATTCGTCAAACAGCAGAGAGAGGCGGCCTTCTTTCGCAGCATTGTTGATAGCCTGCTCTACCACGTTCAGCGAATCCTTGTTCCCTTCGCACCATTATCATCATCATTGTAATCATCATCATCATCGTTACCCTCATCAAATTGACGCTCACCAATCCTCACCATCGTCTCAAATCATCACCATGATCATCGTCGTTGTCATCTCCTTATACCCTCTCCACAATTACTACTCTTACTACTACTGCTACTGCTGCTACTTTTTACTACTACGGCCTCCCACCCATATTGCGCAGAGTCGCCTCTCCTTTATCGGCCAGGTCCGAGAGCGTGGAGGAAGTCGCTTCATCTGCATCCGATGTCATCCCAGTAGTAGTAGCACCACCATCACCATCACCGTCACCATCACTGTCCTTGGCACTGCCCCCATCTTTTCCTGAGCTTTCATCCTCGCCGAACTCCTCTGCTTCTTCCCCCCGCCTCAGCCCCGAGAGAAAGGAAGTGGCGGACGCCTGAGCGGGGGGTTGGGGAAAGCGACGAGGGGGGGAGGATAGAAGCTATTCAACGAAGAGAGAAAGAGAGAGAGAGAGAGAGAGAGAGAGAGAGGGAGAGGAGAGAGACGGAGAATGCAAGGAGGGGGAGGAAAGATAGAAGCGGAGTAGTGGCTGAAGAAGTAGTGGTAGTAGTAGCTGTTGTAGTAGCTATAGTAGGTGGTAGTTGCACACCTTCTCTTCAGGATCATACTTCAACTCTCCAAACGACGAAGCTCCACTGCTGGTGCTGCTACTACTACTGCTGGTACTGGTGCTGGTGCTTCCGATTTTTTCGTCCCGAGAGGCAGCTGCTGTCTCTTCTTGTCTACTGAGCAGTAGCTGCTCTATGGAACTCTGCCGTTGTTCCACTGCTGCTGCTGCTGGTGGTGGTGGTGGTGGTGATTCCTTCTCCCTTGCTGCTAAGGCGAGCTGTATTGGAAATCAATGTAGCAGCTCAATGTAGTAGCATAGTTGATGTGAACATATCCACATCTTCAACTGCACGCAGGATTATACATATATATATATATATATATATATATATATATCTTGATCCAGCATGGAAATCCTAAATTAAATCTAAAGATCGTCGATAGGCCCACTCAAACTATCATTACCCACCTTTTGATTCCGCCTCCGCGTGAGGAGACTTATGTCGGCCGTACCATCGTAGTCGTTAAAGAGCGAATCCAGACGGTTTTCTTCCGCAGCGCGTTCAAACGCCCTCTCCAGCATATCATCACCTATATGTTTACGACGTTTATCTCAATATGTGAGATGAAGAAGAGAAGGAGAGGATACACACACACACACACACACACACACACAGAGAGAGAGAGAGAGAGAGAGAGAGAGAGAAAGAGGAAGAGGATTATGCATCCTGAGATCTAGGTGTGTCAATAATACCCATAGTGTTCTCCTCATCTCCCATATCGTTGAAGGTACTACTCGTCTCCTCTTTCTTTTCCCCTCCCATATCGCTGCCAGTCTTAACGGCAGGTGGTATTTCCTCATAGGAGGAGGAGGAGGAGGAAGAGGAGGCAATCGTTGTTTTGGCAGCTTCTTGTGCAGCTCTATCATTTTGTCGTTGCAGCTGAAGGGAGGATGAGAGGGGAAGGGTAGGGGGGAAGAATTAAGCATTGCTTGCGAACGTAAGAGGTGTAGACGAGACCTTTTGATTCCGCCTCCGCGTGAGGAGACTTATGTCGGCCGTACCATCGTAGTCGTTAAAGAGCGAATCCAGACGGTTTTCTTCCGCAGCGCGTTCAAACGCCCTCTCCAGCATATCATCACCTATATGTTTACGACGTTTATCTCAATATGTGAGATGAAGAAGAGGAGGAGAGGATACACACACACACACACACACACACACACAGAGAGAGAGAGAGAGAGAGAGAGAGAGAGAGAGAGAAAGAGGATTATGCATCCTGAGATCTAGGTGTGTCAATAATACCCATAGTGTTCTCCTCATCTCCCATATCGTTGAAGGTACTACTCGTCTCCTCTTTCTTTTCCCCTCCCATATCGCTGCCAGTCTTAACGGCAGGTGGTATTTCCTCATAGGAGGAGGAGGAGGAGGAAGAGGAGGCAATCGTTGTTTTGGCAGCTTCTTGTGCAGCTCTATCATTTTGTCGTTGCAGCTGAAGGGAGGATGAGAGGGGAAGGGTAGGGGGGAAGAATTAAGCATTGCTTGCGAACGTAAGAGGTGTAGACGAGACCTTTTGATTCCGCCTCCGCGTGAGGAGACTTATGTCGGCCGTACCATCGTAGTCGTTAAAGAGCGAATCCAGACGGTTTTCTTCCGCAGCGCGTTCAAACGCCCTCTCCAGCATATCATCACCTATATGTTTACGACGTTTATCTCAATATGTAAGAGGGAGGGAAGGAGACATGGAGAGAGGAGGCTGCTGCACACCCATCGTTACAACACCAACAGCAGCAGCAACAACACCACCAACAACGACACCATTGAACTGACCTAAGGCATTCTCCTCATCCACCATCCTCTTCAAAGCGCTCTCCTCCTCCTCTCTCTTCTCGTCATCGACGGTTTTGATAGGGGGCTCGAGCTCCACGGGAGCTGTTAGCGGAAGGACTGGCGACGACGATGATTCTATAGCACCACCACCACCAGCAGCAGCAGCATCTCTGCTTTCACCGCTCTTACTCGCTGTTGATTGCGCTGCCCGATTTCTTTGCTGCTGCTGCTGCTTCTGCAGCAGCTGTGCATGTGATCATGAGAGGGTAGGGAGAGAGCGTGTAGTAATTAGCGAGTTTCTCTCTCTCTCTCTCTCTCTCTCTCTCTCTCTCTCTCTCTCTCGTGCGTGTGTGTGTGTGTGTGTGCGTGATAGTAGAGAGAGGAAGGGAGACAGAACTCCACGAAGTGAACATTCTATCTAAATCCAAACAAAGAGGACGGAGAGAAGAAGACACACCCCAACCAACACACGCACTATTACTCGTTCCTTTCTGCGCCTTGTCAAAAGACTGATATCCGCCGTGCCATCGTATTCGTTCAGAAGGAATTCTAACCGCCCCTTCATTTGCATTGGTATCATATAAAAGATATTGATATTACATATATATATATATATATATATATATATATAGAATATACGTATAAATGTTGTTAACCTCATCAGCAGCTTTTAGAACAGCCTGTCCTAGCATATCGTCGCTGAAGATGGCATCGTTTCCCTCTCCTCCCTCTGTTTCTTCCCCTTCCCTCCCAGAGGCGTTGTTGTCTTCACCAGATCCTTGGTCTGCTGTAATTTGTGTGTGTCGTGTTTTTCTTGTGCGTATACCCCTGTAGATTAGCCTTGTCTTCTCTCTCTCTCTCTCTCTCTCTCTCTCTCTCTCTCTCTCTCTCCCTCCCTCCCCCCCCCCCCCCCCCTTTTCCGTTTCAGATCTCTTACCTGTATTTGAAGGAGGAGCATTTTGAGTCAAAACATCACCCTGCTGACACCATTTACATCCAACATGCAATTATATATATATATATATATATATATATATATATATATGAAATATCCGCTCGTTATTTCTCACATCTATTTGTTACTTAGTGGGGAAATGCATCGGATGTTTAACGGCGGTTGGCTCTCTTCCATATCTCAGTGTGTTTTCTAATATTTGGGCAAAAGAGGAATATCGTTGCAGCAATATACATACCTCCCCCTGTTGTTGTTGTTGTTGTTGTTGTTGCTGCTGCTGTTGCTCTCGCTGTTTCGCCAGGAAACTTGTGATTTCATCGTTATCTTCTGCAAGTATGATGAGGTTCTTAGTCTTTCCGTTACAAATGCAGAACAACTACTCACGGGATGCGCGCGCACACAAAGAGACAAGCGAGCAGAGAGAAATATCGAAGAAGAAGACATTTATCGGTGCTCGGTGCAATATTGCTGACCTTGTACCATCTGCTGCTTCAGTTTGTCTAATGCCTTCTCCAGCAGCGCTTCCCTGCGCTCCAACTCATCTTCGTCGTCATCATCATCGGCATTGTTGAAGCCACCGTCGTTGACCCACGAGTAGTCGCCGCTGGTGTCGATCTGAAAATCGTCTTGCTTTCCTGCATGCGGTCGGAGAAACGCCAGCCTCAGCCCCCCCCTCCGTGTCCTTAGTTCTGGACGCGAAATAGGTACGACGGCATCTCCCCCCGCAGTGTGCGGGGGTTGGTTCTTCCTGCTGCTGAGCATACATGCAACGTTTATTTTCAGCCAATATTATCCATCATGCTCTGGTTTCAGTAAATTAAATGTGAATATCGATTAAGGTGCGTTAAGGGGGGACAATCTCACCCCAGCCTGCCTCCAAAGAGCCTTATTCCGCTAGCGGTGCGGGGGGCGGACCTAGGCGAGGACCCGACGGCCGTGCACCTGTAGGGGGAGGGGGGAGGGAGAGAATATACAGTTATAAAGAATATCTTCATGCCAATTTTGAGGGAATTTTGGGAAACTGTTCTCTCGGCAACGTGTTAATCTCTCCAAAAATCCGTGCCACATCAATATGAATGATCACCCGACGAAGAGAGCCACAACGAGTGCTGCCGCCATTTGCCCCCGCATTGATTCAAATCAATCCACCCCTCCCTCTTGCTAGCTTTGCTGTCCAGACATTAGCTTCCCCTATCCTGTATCAGCGCAAATCATTACATTTCTTGCCACTTCAGACACCCTAACAAAGTGATGGTGGCGGCTGCAGCGGGCATAATATCCGTTCGAAACATATATATTTTGGCCCACTTTCATGATCTCAATACATGCATAAACGATCTCGCCCCCATTCCCTTTTTCGGTCCATGTAGCACTGCTAAGGCAGGGGGGAGGGGGAGACGTGGACGGCTACGTGCCTGCTTGCCCCAGGTGCTCTGAGAGGTATAGCGCGATCTCGCTCCTTCCTGTACGATAAAATCCGCATGTTCGAACCAAAGATCCGTTCCAGTAACTTGCTGCACGGAGCTTTTCACTCCCAGCAGCCATCCTGGGGGACTCAGTAGAAGGCTATTTCAGCCAGAAACATCGTAGGAATAAAGGTCAGGCATCGATTCCTCCGATGTTTCGGCCGGTGAATGGAGATGCTGATGTCGTCCGATGAAATGGTCCTGGAAATGTATGTCGCAGAGCGAATTGGCTTGCTCTTTTGTTCGGCCGAGTCTCCGGTAGTGCCGGTACGATTCACGTGCCCGTGCGAGTGGCTCCGGACGACTTCTCGTGCTCGACGAAATTCCCCAATGCTCAACCCTGTCTTATCCCAGAAAAAGAAGGGGGATATCTTTTTTCGAGACGGTTTGGTGGTTGTCGCATCAAGAAATTGCTCGGGAAACAGCGGCCAGTAAACAGGGCGACAACGACTTTGATCTGAATTTCTTTATTTCTCCACCCTTCTCTTGGTCGACTTCTTGC
>ADNK01000449.1:0-31616 GCA_000320545.1 Bigelowiella natans CCMP2755 | reverse complement strand
CCCCCCCCCCCCCCCTCACGCGCACGCACATACAAACACACACACACACACACACACACACACACACTCATATACAAATATAATATTTATATATATATATATATATATATATATATATGCACACATAAATTAATGTGCTTGTGTGTCTGGTTGCTGTGTATGGTTCGTATTTGCATGTGCGTGCGCGAAAGGGGGAGCAGGGGGGACAGTGGTGATGTACCCATGCTTGTGAAAGCAACTTCCAATTCGTCTCTGATCATAGATAGGGACCCAAAACACCCAAAACACAGAATATCAAGCGACAAAAAGAGCGCACGTAAGAATAATTTTTTTTAGCCCGCACGGTTTTCTTGCGAGTAATCATAACTCTCTCTCTCTCTCTCTCTCTCTGATCATGCTGACTCACTCACCCACTTACTCACTTTGTGGGCACTAATGTGCACTCAATCTTGATGCCAGTCATGTACATCGTGTTGAGCCTCGCTTGCGCTTGCCGTGCCTTTTTTTTTGGGGGAGGGGGGGGGGGGGGAAGGAACAGGGAAAAACAAACACGTGTGTAAGTACGGCGACGAGCACGCTCTTAGCCTCTCGCCACACGCTGAAAGGAAATCATCATCTTCAACTGGCAGTCAAGATGTTTTTCTATCATCGATGCTGCTGCTGCTGCTGCTGCTGCTGCTGCTGCCACCTCCTCGTGTGAATTGAAAGTCAGCTCGGCTGTCGCAGAATATGGCTCGGAGACCGTGTCGAGTTTCAGATTCTTCATAGGGGGCGATGGGAGGAGCTGGGGAAGACAAAGGAGACGGGTATGCAGTAGGTGAGGATATGATGTGAGCTGCTTATCATGAAGATCATATTATGATGTTCAGTCGTGTTCCCATTTGTAACAAATGTTGTCTCAGAGCAACTGTTGGGGCAGTGGTAGTTCGTTTCATCGTCTTCTAGCGTGTGTTTGTGTTTGTGTGTGTGTGTGTGTGTGTGTGTTTGTGTGTTTTTCTTGTTCTTTCTTCCTTACCACTCGAATCTTATCTTCGCTTGCAACCTTCGGCATAACGGCCAATATTGTGCAGGTAGTGGTATTGCACTGGTCTGTAATCCTTTTAGATGAAACATCACCACCATCCTCATTAACTTCCGCTACTGTCATTCATCATCGTTACACCGAACGATCGCCCTTTTGCATAACCCCCTTTCTATTTCCTCATTACTACTGCGAGAGATGGGTTATTACCAGGTGGGAAACTTTAGCCTCAACTTTCTGTCCTTGAGATCCTGAATCTAATGGATATCGTATCAAATTTAAAGTGAATTATTAGCCCCCTCGTCTCGGTGACGTGCCAGCAAAATTGGGTTTGCAGCCTGCACACCTTTCTCTTGATGTTGTATGCTTGAGGGCGTCCCTGCGAATCAATCTCCACCTAAATAGACCAACCAAACCACCCCTGTTCATAACGCCGCACCAGCAAATTAACTGCTGTGATGATGGAAAGCGATGTGCTGCAGACGTACGTGCATACCTCGAATTCTACAGATTCGCCACTCCGCAGCTCCATAATAGGCATTGTGACTGACATTATTAATGAGTTAACGAGTGATGACGACTCTTTGATCGTATGCTCTACGATTCTGTATTATTCCGCTGTTAGCGCTGCTAGCGCTGCTATTATTTTCTTTCTTTAGTATTTTCGTACGCTTAGGCTTGTCTCCGTCCGTTTTTTGAATAATCTAGGAATATCCCAACAGACACACAGAAGAAGGTCGTCACGCCACGCCACCGTGTGATGAGTGGACATACGATGTGTTATGTTTTTCGACTCTCCAACATTTTGGGTTACGTGCATTCACGTATTGCATGAAAACCCGCATGCTCCATCACACCCGAGTGCGTGTGTGTGTGTGTGTGTGTGTGTGTGTGTGTGTGTTGGGACAGAGTTGTCGTTTGGATGATGATGGGGGGGAAAGTACCTCTGTGGCGACGCAATGGATATTTTCGCGGCCAGATTTATAATCGTTGCCTGCAAATTTGTCGTTTTTGTTTTTATTTGTGTGGGAATTTGTGGAAACAGCAGTCTGGAATTCGTCAGAAGTTATTATTTACTTGTCAAAACTCCCGTGCGTCGGCTTTGATTCCAACTGGCGCAGATCCCACTGCGGAGCACATATCAATGGTTAAGAAACGAAGGGTTGTTCGCTGATGCTTCATAGTGACACCAGAGAAAGCGAAGGGGGGAAGGAGAGAGGGAGGGAGGGAGGGAGTATAAACTAGATTGAGAACAAATGAATTGAATTAGTAATGTTTGACTTTATTCTTTCCCTCTTCGGAGCATCTATAACGACAACATCCTCGGCCTAAAACAAATAATTGCATACCAAACAATTCAGAGTTGCGTCATAGAGCTACATACACCAGTTTTGTGGAAGGTTTGGATAGACTCTTCACCTGTGGCCTCCCACCCCGATTTTCTTCCAGTCTGAAATCCACTTTGTCCCCAATTCTGAACATCGATGCGGCATCAGCAACATAACGCTGAGAAGATGACAAGACTAAAACCAAGACAAAGGTGTCTTATCTCATATACGAACCTTAGTCTTGCAACACTTCCACGAAGAGAGTTGAAGTGAACTGTGATGTCCTTCTCCAACCCGGGCTGACCCCCATAATCCATTCCACGATTTGCGAACCACATGAGAAATAGGACAGATGTAAGGACTAAAACTCGCACGCACGACGTGTGTTCGTATGTAGAACTTGCGCGAGTCTAAAACGAGAAAGTTCGGAGAAGATGTCGCGATTTCTGTTAAATAATACGTACATGCTTTGTGCTGCACAATGGAGATATGTAGTAGCTAAATTTGAATATGTGTTATTACGGATGACACAAAGCCGGTCTGGTGCTGGGTAAACCACTGCGAGATATCGCCCTGATATCTGACGTCGAATCGATCACAAGGTTTTTAATTCAAATTTTGAGTAAAGAGTAGCAACAGGATGATGAATAAACGTGGCCTTCCGATTAGGATTCTGCAGGTACGGTCGGCACTCGACAGACACGTGTGTTGAAAGAAAAGATTCCAGAATTTGAATATTTCTTTTGTGTTATGATTTGTTTCTTATTCTATATCCTTTATAATTGCTTTTGAGAAGGTCAGCGTGCAGCAATTGCGAAGTGGTGCGAATACCACCTTTTGTCCTTATCCGACACATCGGCGGAGGATTCTTCTTTGCTGCCACCATTTTTCTCGTCGGGGGTGGCCTGAGGATCCTGGCTTTTTTCCTGTTTCTCATCAGTGGGGATGGGAGGAGGAGCCTCAGGTTTGGGATCTTTTGTTTCGGGTGCTGGTTGCTGGGTGTCCGTCATTGTTTCCAATCCGAATTATTTACTTGCGAATTTCAAGATCTTTCCAACCCAAACGTCATCAAATTTGTAAATATTATAATATAAAAATTATAAGAGACATGAAGATGTAGCGTAAATTCAGATGAATTGGATGGTCTATCATGTACTTCGGGCGAATGCGATCTTAGTTTCCCACGCATAAGCATTTCTCAGACGGAGCATCCTGTTCTTGATCTACGACAATGTGTGCATGTCAAAAAAATTTCTGCGACACCAACAACAACGCAAATGCGAAGTATGCCTTTCGAACTAAATTAAAGCATAGTTTCATTAACAAATTTACGGTACATGTAAGCTGTTTATGTATTTTCAGCCATCATTATTCAGAAACGACAACTAATATTTCCAGTCTCAAAAAAAATTCCCTTTTCCATCGTTACGAATCTTATTACGTGGTGTTTCCTCTGAAAGCTGTTCACAATCATGTCGTAGATTATGAAATACCCTGCATACTGCTTTGCTGCGCACGGTGTAGATAAGTTCAGAATCATTCATACTCGTTTAGCACGTATGAATGTAAATATTAAAGCATAAATGAGGATTGCGTCATCAAAAATTTAAAAAAATTATGTGTTTTTATCACATATAAAATTCTGCTGCAGCTTTCTATATCTCGAGAGGCTGCGTCTGCTATCATCTCCCCACCCCTGCTAAATACGAAATTATGAGCTTCTGGGCAAAGAAATTGAAAGATATGCGTCCCCTTGGCGTCCTTAAGTATGTCAAGCCTTCAGAGCTTGTCATGGGAGTGGACCGTACCCTTGTCAGCGTATGCACTCATGCAAAGAACAACGGTGTTGCTAGAACTTTGTTCCCTGGTATGGTAGCAATTGGAACCCTTGGTGTTGCAGTTGAATGGATTCTATGCGCTGAACGCCATAATATTGCAAAGTATCACTAGATTTTATCAATATTTGATCTAATGGATTGAAGTGAATCAAGGCTACGATCTACACGGTTTGCGTTTGCCGAGGATGATCTACAACATACCAAGAAGTACCCCAAAGTTGATAGACTCGTAATATTTCTTGCGATTGTTCTTAGTACATTTACGGCAAATGAGTATAGACAGAGGTGGCATAATCTTTTGAAATGAATGCGCTGTTTAGGGTTACTTCAATAACAATCCATACATAGCACATCTATTGTCTCATCTAGACATGTCTCATACACATCGACACATTGCATATCTCTTTTACTGAAGTATATACCTAGGCACCTATTTCACTTAAGTACTGCCAGAATAATACATAGCACATTCAATCATTCAGATAGAGTGCATAGGCCTTAGCATGTACGTCTGCGTTATTTCGACGTACACATATCGCATCTAGACACAACACACACGTATAGTGATTCCGCCGTGCGCTTCGGCGACGCGACCTGTGCATGCACGGTCTCCTGCATGTGATAGCTACATGAATATGTGTGTGCTGGATCACGCACGGATGCACGCTGATTGCTAGATCGGCAGGCCGACGAGCTCACATGCACACATGACAATCTATCTGCTAGCAATGCAATGCTAGAATGTATGTCTATGCTAGCTAGCTAGTATGTGCTGCTGCGATGCTTGCGCGACGACATTGTTGTGAACATACGTGCTATGGATTGCACACAGGATACGATGCGATGCATGCACCCACCCTAGCTAGCTAGTTTGAATGCGTACATGCAAACGTGAAATCACTAGATCACACGATGCGCGTATGTCTAGCCAGCTAGCTAAGATAGAGCGCTAGATTTAGAGATGTCGCTGCAAAATATTTCTGCTCATGCTAGCTAGGTCTAAATGGCTACATCTAGAGATGGGATGAGCACACAATGACGATCCACAACAGATTGTGGCACGGAAGCATGCTAGCATGTTGACAAACACGCTCGTTGCACTACTGTGCACCAATCACGATGCGATCAAAATGACACCGCGTTGAGGATTTAAATTTCAATGTGGTTTCTCATTGTACTGCACATAGACGTATCTAGATGTATTTCTTGCGTGATCACACTGGTGGGCTCCAAACTGTCACACAAGTGCCTCTTTCACTGAACATGTAATGGTCGTGATTGCCAACGTAAGGCAGTGAGATTTGGAACAGGAACCTTTCACGTGAAGATTCCAAATAAACGGGGAACGAAACGGATTTCTCCTCATTTTTCTCTTTCCTTTCTTTGGCCGACTTCCATTGGAAGTGGGCAAACTTGAGTTTCTGAAACTCTAGGTCGGATAATGAAAGCTTGCTCTGATCGCATTCCGCTCCGAACAGAGTGAATCCATGATAAATGAAATCGTCTCCTAAGGAATCCCCCGAGTCGTCGATAGTCACTACCAGGCTCAAGGAGTCTACGGCACAATTCTTTGATCTTGCGATTTCTTGCCGCGATGCCGCAACGAATGCTTCGGGGGAATACAATCCGCCCAACCAGATAGGCTTCTTCCTTCCAATCTCCTTCGGGGGAGTCTTGGCTATCTCGTTGATTCCCTCGACACGATTTATGAAGTCCTGCATCCAGTTGCTGGCGGACAAAGCTGTGGGCCTTGGCTGAATGTCCCACCACTTTGGCACCCTATCCTCAGCGCCCAGCATACGGAGCACCTCCCTCGTCCGGTTGCTACCACTTTGATTCCCGTCCAAGTATTCCTGTGCGTTCTTGATGTCCTCCCGAATGGAGGAGTGCACCTTCTTGAAGAGGGAAATCTCTCTCTGCAGGCAGCGAATCAGCGCACTCGAAGACGCCGCGGGCCCCGAAGGGAGAAGCTTGATCGATGGCGGCACCGCCTTGACCCAGTAGTTGACGAGCTTCTTGACACGTTCATACCATGGCGGATGCTGAGACGCAATGCTGCGGCGTCTCTGACCACCTCCTCCTCCTCCTTCCTTCACTGCACCCACTTCTGTGTCGTAAATCTGATGACGACAACAACCAAGACGAAACAGGAGAGAGGAGGAGGAGGATGAGGGAGGCGAATTGAAAAAAATGCGATGGTGACTGAATGCCCTGCGCACACGGTACGTCTTTGCTTCTGGTTGTGTAGATGTGAATGGTAGATGTGAATAGAGAGAAGAAAGACAGATGGGTAGAGAGTGCAGGTTCGAATCCCACTTTTGGACAAACGCAGAACGTTATCATCAATGCAATACCTGGAGCTTAGAAAAGACCGAAAGAAGCCTAGTTGCCTGTTCTCTCAGCAGTAATGCCTCAGCATTACAAGGAAGCCCTAAGAACTCTGGAGAAGATATGTCCTTCGTCTCCTTTATCCATTTGTAAAATTCCTGAAGGCGAGTGGGAGATCGGTTGGGTGAGATCCACATCATGTTTAATCAAAGCAGAGGGAGACATAAATAGCACATAACGGCGGCGGCGGCGGCGACGACGACGACGACGAAGACTACAACAAGGAGGAGGCGATAAAAAGTTGTGCATCCTCCCTGCAAAAAGGAACATCATATTCGATTGGAAAGCTCCTCGTATTGTTGCTCCTTTTTTTTCCCCTCTTCTATTGTGAGAGCAGGTTATTACGTCATAGCTTCTGCAGTCTGGGATTCGCAGCAGCGTGTCGATCTTCTTAGTCTTTCTATCGAGCTTGGTCGCTAGGGGAAATTGGCCTCCGTAGCTCTCAGCGGAGAAGAGCTTCTTGACAAACGCGTCCAGTCTCTCCTGGTCGTAGACGTTATCGATGCGACCGCCTGTGTAAATCATTAGCATATATTATCTCACATCCAACGCCAAAAGCGGCTTATAGCGACTGATAGCCCTACTAATGAGCGAGCAAAACTCAGAACATTACCAAAACTAATCGGGCGTGGAAAATAAAGGAAGGGGTAGGGGGGGGGGGTTTACGAGAGGGGGGCAGCGGCCACGAAGGTAGCTATGCAAGCGAAATACCATACCGTAGACGATTGTCCTGAGCGACGTCTGGATTGCGCCCCAGGGGAGTTGACTCGGCCTGACGTTCCTCCTGCCCTTCCCAATCTTGTCTACCCACTCATCAACTATCGCGGTCGCGCAACGGTAATCGGCCTCACTGAACTCAAACGTCTTCGTCCACCCCACGGGGGTATACCGCAGCCTCTCTAGGATGATGGAGTGGAGCCACGCCAGGAGGAAGTACAGCCGGCTACGCTCCGCCGGCGCGCGATCGACCCGTGCCTTGGGCAGGCTCGAGAAGATCCGAATCATAGAAGACTTGATGCCCCTCGGAGGCTCGAAGATGACCACATTGGACATGCGGACGAGGTCCGCCGGCACTTTGGGACTCATCTCCATCGTGAGGAAGATGCGGAAGTTGTTGTGCGCGTTGAGGCGGTGGAGGCGCTTCTCCAAGCTCGACAGCCACGAGGGAGCCAGGTGCACATTGGTCAGCAAGATCCAGTTCCCCTTCCTCGCCGCTAGGTTGATGGCCGTGTCCGCGGACGAGAAGCCCTCCGGAGACCCCATTGCGAGGGAGGTGAGCTGCTGGTCGAGGCGGGATGCCAGGGACGTGACCCGGGTGCTGGCGTCGTACCCAGGAAAGGTAACCAAGAGTAGCGGAGTGGTGCTATCGGACTCCGAGGTGACGATCTCGTCCAGATCTGGGTTGTTGAGCTGGTCGCAGAATCCCTGGCCGAACACCGAGTCAACGAAGCTTCGCGCCTGCAATTCGAGGCTCTCCAGCCTGAGGACCCTGCTGACGAGGATCCTTTGGAACCCTTGTCTTACCTTGTCTGTGTCGTTGACCTCCCAGCCGGAAGGCATCAGGACCGAGTTGCGCTTTCCCCGATCACCTTCCGCTTCCTCCTTCTCCTCATCTTCCTGCTCGCCGGAGATGAAGGAGCGCCACTGCGTGGGATTGGAGCTCATGTGCTCCACAAGCTTCTTGAACCCTGGGAGCTGGCTGAGCTTCCCCAGCATGATTAGCTGTGCGTTCTGCATCCCGCTGGCTAACTCAGACGGAAGTTGCGGCTGTGCGCCGTAGGCGGTCGGCTTGACCTTAAGCAGGAACTGGACCTCGTTGTAGTCGATGAGGCTTCCATCTCTCTCGCTGCTGCTCGCCCGCCTGGCGGAGAGGCATATTTGAGCTAGCCGCAATCCAAAGGCGATATGGTCCTTGGCAAGAAGACCCCGCCCTGCCCTGTAGTAAACGTTTCTGTAGAGGGAGGCTTGAATGACCTTCAACCGCTTCGCTGGTTCCTTCCTGTCGCCCTCTGGCAAGTCTGCGAGAGCGGTGTTCTTCTTCGAGTCGAGGGTGTCGTCGACGAGCTTAAGGAAAAAGGGGAGGGAGAACTGGTAGAGGAAGTGGGTCGTGGAGAGCTCCTCGAGGGTGAAGTAGATCTGCGCCGAGGCCGACGAGAACGCCTCGTAGACGGAAGCCGCCTGCGTGAACGTTTCCATCACGGTTTCGCTGTCCTTCATCTTCTTGGAGATCTCCATCGCGTTCTTTTTCAGCGTTTCGAGGGAGAGCATCACCTGGTCGTCCTCGAGGATGTTGGTCTTCACAGAGTTGAGCGCAGTCAGGACGTCGTCCTCGAGCTTACGAAGCTGTACTTTGAATTCCCCTTGTAACTTTAGGAGATCAGACCTCTTCTTATCGATGTCTGGCCTCTCCGATTTGAGGACCTTGTTCAGGCACTGCGAGGCCAGGGATGCTTGCGTGGCCGAGAAGTTGACGAACGTCACGCGGGAGCATAGATCCGGCGTGAAATGGCACGAGGGGTCGCGCGTGGAGAGGAAGATTGTGAAGTGAGGGGAGAAGTCGATCTCTTTCGCACCGACGGTTATCATGATCCGCCCGCCCGACTTGAAGATTTCGCGGTTGAGCACCGAGTTCAAAACGGGGTCGATGTTCTCGACGTCCTCGACGAGCAGCGCGTTTCCGAACCGCAGAGCGCTCTCCAGGCACTTGAGGAACGCGGGGTCCAGGAATGACGTTCGGATCATCTTTCGCTTAGAATTCTTGTTGTTATTAAAGAAATCTAGCAAGTGCGAGACGGCTTGTCCCGAGGGGTCGATGATGAGCGGATACCTGTTGAAGCGCGTCATCATGATGGCATTCTCGAAGCAGAGCGTGTCGTTTGGGAGCCTGTGCGCCTGCCACTCCAGGCGCTGGCTAGGCTTGGACAGATACTCGATGACGCTAAGGTTGACCTTGGTCTCCACCTTGAAGTCGTTGAGGTAGTCGGTCCACATGTCGAACAGCCGTTCGCGGTAGCCCTGGTTGAAGTACCCGATGTAAGCTAGGAAGGCTGCCGCCAGGAGCGAGTCGCCGACCAGCGTCGAGATTTGTTTCTCATACTCCTTGCTGTCCGCCGTCCACCGATCCTTCTCCGAGCTCAGGTTCGCGAGGAGCTTCACCGACCTGTCGACCTTGACCTGGACATTCTTGAGCTGGTCTTCGATGCGAGCTGCCTCGCTAATCAGCACCTTGTACTCGTCAGATAGACCTTTCAGCCTCGACGTGAGGCTATCTAGCAGTATCTGCACCTTCTCCTGCTGGCCACTGAGGACCTCGCTCTTTCCCTCGAGCTCCTTCAGCTCTTTCTCCATTGGCGCGACCTGGTTCAGGATCTCGCAGAAGGTGATCTGGGAGCTCACCCATTTCACTAGGGGCCCGCACGCCTGCGACGCCCGCGAGATCTTCTCGTAAGTGAAGTTGTCATCCGAGAGGTAGTGCTTCTTTATGTACCGCGCCACCTTCTCGCTCAAGCTCCGAGAGTCGAAGGCGAGGATCTTCGGAATGAAGTCGGTCTTGCCAACGGTTCTGCGGACGGTCTGCCAGTCGACCTTGGTGGTGCTCCCCGTGACCATCATGATGACAGGCTCCATGCCCAGCTTCACCAGGGCCGGAGGACTGCGGAGGTTCTTCACCTCATCGAGGTACTTCCGTTCGATGGAACGGACGCTATGCTTGGCTGCTTCGATCATAGGAATGGCGTTGGCCAGGCCTGCCTCAACCTTCGCCTTCCTCTCGCTTATAATCTTGTCCTGGGCCTCCTGCTCTTTCTTGATTTTCAGCGAGGCCTGCTTTTGGTTTTCAGCTTCGATGCTATCCTGCTGGATCTGTGCCATCTTCTCCTTGGCTTCCCTCTCCTTCTCCTGCAACTCCTGATTCTTAATGTTCAGCTCGGCACGCATGGTACCTACCGTCTCTTCCGTCTGAGCGAGCTTCTTCAACCCGTTTCGCAGGTGCACCTGCTGCTCTTCGAATTCCTCCCTCTTCTCCAAAAAGAGCTTCTTGTAGTGTTTGATGAAGTCGAGATAATGACGTGGAGTCACGAACGTGGATCGCCCATTCCGTGCCTTCGCGAGCTGCTCCATTGCATTTTGGACGCTCTCGTGGATGAAAACCATAGTTTGGACGACGGAATCTCTTTGGGATCCCGATCTCGCCTGCAACATGCCAAGCTTGGAGTCGTGGCCCTCCCCGCCGATATCATCTTCAACATCAACAGCGTCTCCTAAGTCAAGGTTCTTCGTGAAATCAAATCCGACTTGGTAAAGGGCCTTATCGGACCACTCTCCGAACCAGTCAATCACACAACGATTGAACAGAGCCGGCGAGGTAGCAGATCGATTACTGAAGTCCTCGTTGGAAGGGTTCATCGTAAAGACGATGTGCAGGTTGCGCTGCACGTTCGCACAGAAACGCTTATATCGCTCCTCATCGGAGCCAAGGACCTTCCCTTCGCGCTTGCCCATCTCTCGGCACTCCTGCATTAGATTCTTGTAATCTGTGTCCTCGAAGAGACCGGGTACCTCCCCGCTTGCGAGCAGGGCGTTCATTCTTTCCAGGAACGCGGTGTCCAGCACGTTGCTCTCGTCGAAGATGAAGCAAATCTTCTCGTGCTTGCATCCAGAGCGGATCAGCACCCCTCTGAGATCCTCGTCGAAGTCCTTCGTGCTGTAGTGCTTGTGCACTTTGAGCTGGAACACCTTCATCCCGTTCATCCACGACACAAACTTGGAGAGGATGGTTTTCCCAGAGCCAGACGCCCCTACCAACAGGAGATGGCCCAGCGGCTGGCGCAGCACCCGGTCGATGCGGAGGATGTGCTCCAGCACCTCGTCGAAGATGACCAGCTTAACGTCCAACTCCTCTTCGTTGAACGTGTGGAGCCTGGCCACCACATGCTTGCGCAGATTCTCTTGGTCCACGCTCACGTACCTCTTATTCAGCCACTCACTGAAGAGGATGGGGCGCCTTAGAGCGCGGGCTAGGTCGACGCCAGGGAAGTTCTTGAGTATAACCGCATTGAGCTTCTCGTCAGTCCACTCCCGCTCCGCTTTCTCCACGAGCCTGTCCTGGAATAACCTCAGGGCTTCGTGGGCGAACAGTCTCACAAGGTCTTCAGGCAGCAAGGTGTGGCCCTGCAGTTTCTCTGGGTGCATCGCCTCGTACATCGCTCGCACCCAGCGGCTGAGCTCACGGGGGCTGTAGATGTAGTGGGGCTGCACGTCGGGGGTGAAGTGGCTCTGGGACTCACGGTAGAAGCTGACCATGGCATCTGTGATCGCTCCGGCGTACGCCTTGAGCGCGCGATGGTTCTTGACGAGGGCCCTGTTGAACGTACCGTAGATCTGCTTCAGGGAATCAGGGGCAGGGAAGTCGACGAAGAGCACCATTGTGTGACGTAAGAAACGGGGTGTCATCGGCACGCGTCCCGCGTCCGTTGGAGGGTTGCACGCTCCGATGATCTGTACCCGTTCTAGGGTGATCCAGACGAGCTCTTTGGCGTCCCAGAAGCCTCCGTGCTCGAGAATCTGCCGAAGAAAGGTGATCACAGCCTGTGTGTTGTAACCATCCGTCTCAGGAAGGTTGATCTCATCGCAGAAGATCACCAGGCGCTTGTCCTGCTGGATTGGGCTCATGACGTGTCCTCTGGAGGTCCTCTGTACCTGGCAGTGATGATTGAGGGTTTTCCTCAAGAGCGCCGGATCGGTGGACGAGGAGAAGTTGAGCGTCACCAGCTCGAAGTTGGGAAGAGCACGGAGCACAGCTGTCAAGGTCATGGACTTCCCTGAGCCTGGCGGGCCACAGAGGATCAAGGGTCGGTGGTCGAGTACCACGTCGCGAATGATCACCGAGTGTCGATATGTGTCCACAGTCTCTATCACAACATCGGGCTTGGGGATGTTCTGTGGCTCGAGCTCGACCTGGCCGATGTGCTCGCTCCACTTCTCCCACTCCCCAGAGTCAGCACGGACGTCGAAGTCGATCAGGGGCCCGCCGAGTCCGCTCTCGACAGACTTTTCATCCAGGGGCGGCAGCGCCTCGTTGGTGAGTGTGGGAAGATGTCTGCAGAAGGCGTTTCGATCCGCGAGAGACATGGCTCCTCCAAACGCCCACAAGACGGCCATTACAATGTACCGCTTCATGAACTTCTCAATCTGCACTTTGTTCAGCGGGAAATCAGGATGCGTGTCGTTGTAAAGAATCACCCGTGAGATCCCCCCAGACAAGAGAGAAAAGAGCGTTCCCAAGCCTTGCATCCTCTCGAGGGGCATGATGTTGGCTTGGGCCTTGCAGTAATCATAGATGTGATCGATGTATGGGCTGTCCTGCTCTGAGAGGTCGTTCAATGTCTTGCAGTCTTCCACCACTTTAATGCGCAATTCAGATTTGACAATCGAGCAGCACTCCCGCTGGACGTTACTCCAGCGCTTTCGCACGGTATCAGGCACGCCACTAATGGGTTGCGTCGACAATTTCTGCAATAGGTTGCTGCAGATCATGTTGGTTGTCACAATTTCCTCGCTGAACCACACCATCCCACATCGGCTCACGGTGGCTGGCGTTGCATAGTTGAGATCCTTCACCTCAAATATGATTCGAATGTTATCGCTCAGCATAAGGCGCTCCCCGTTTGGCAGTGTCAACAGCTTGTTGTCATCCAGGACGCTATTGAGGTTTTCAGCCCATTCTGGGTCCACGTCCCCATCAAAGATGATCCAGTGACGGGCGTCATCATCCCGCACATCATCCAGAATCTTCCTCAGGATGAACGTGAACACCCCGTTTGTCCACTCCAAAGTGGTGGCGTCGAGGGTGCCATACAACTCGTCTTTGGAAATGGCCTTCGGGTCGATAATGTGGAACTTGCTCTTCTGCTTGGTCTCGTCAACCCGCTCGAGGGCCTCGAGAAGGACTCTCCAAGCGGAAGACTTGCCCGTTCCCGACGGGCCAACAAGAATGACCCCGTGATTGATACTCTGCACTTGATTCAATTCCATGATCTTCGTCATCCACGCGTCGGTCGGGAGAAGCTGCTTCTCTTTGCAAATCTCGATGACGGCCTCGCGGATCTTCTCGACGTTCGGAGGCAACAGATGGGAGCTCGGGAAGACTGCACGAAGCAGGTTCTTGAACAGCCCAAGATCTTGAGATATGAGTTTGGGCACCACGGTCATGCACATACTCTTCACGAGCAGGTTTTGCTCAATCTCCTTCCAATCCGGGTTCTCGCCGTGCTGGGAGGCGGCGATGTCTTTGCGCTTGAGACCTCCCGCGGAGCGCAGCACGCTCTTCAGGGATCGCAGGCCGAAATCGTAATGGCTCTGGCTTGAGAGCTGGTCTTTGCAAAGCTCAAAGAGCAACACGATCTTCGGCGACAAGAACTCCGCGGTTCTGAATCCCTGGGAGTAGAGAGTCACCTGGGCAATTAGGTTTCGATCGGGCCTCATCATGGCCATGCCACGGAACAACTGCTTGAGGTTATCGGGAAGGTTGGACCGCCCCGCGTAGCCAGGGTTCATCGTTACGAAGATGCCCATCTTGTTGTTGAGCTGGACTTTCTTGTCCTCGCCGAGGAAGATAAACTCAGCCTCCTGCTTCAGGCCCTCTTGGATGATCTGGATCTGCTGCGAGACGGCGGAGAGGATGCGCTCCTCCAGGCGATTGAACTCGTCGAAGCATCCCCAAGCCCCGCACTGGCACAGCCCAACGAAGATGCGCCCCATGGCGGCGAGATCGAAGGACTCATCACAGCAGAACACAAGCACGAAGAGACCGAGCTGCGTTCCAAGCATTTTCACACTCTCTGTCTTTCCCGTTCCAGCGGGGCCAAACGGATTCCCGCCCATTCGCATGTGGAGGGCCTCGCATAGAGTCAGGTAGCAGCGGTCTGTGAGCGGCGTTTGGACCAGCCTTTCGCCGACCCCTAGGTACTCGAATCCGTAGGTGAATTGGGCACGGGCGATCTTGATCTGTAGTTTCTCACTGTAGTCCTTCGTCTCCATATCCCAAGCGTATCGTAGGTTGGCGAGCCACTCGAAGTCGCTCTCGGAGCACACCCCGCACTCGATCAGCAACCGGATTACATCTCTTTGGTGCACGACCTCGGTGATGAGCTGCTCGTACTTCTTCCTGATCTCCGGTTTCATCGGAGCGAGAATCTTCTCAGCCATGAGCTTGACGAGTTGCTCCTTCTGCTCCAGGCAGGGCTTGAGCGCCATCCCAGAGGCGTTTCTGTCTCTCTTCGAAGGTGCGCTAGCAAGGGCGGATTCGACCGCTGCTGACCATCCGACCTGCGAGCTAAGAAGCACTGCCTGTGCTGGCGACGGCTCGACCCATTTGCAAAGCATGTCTTCGTCAGCCTTCTCAGCGAACTGCTTGGCCAGCATCACGCAATTCCCGATCTTCCCCGCTAGCGTTGTTTTCATCTCGTTCTCAACCTTTCGAAGCCATTCGTGGACGGTCTTGCACTGCGACACACTAATCTTCTTCTCGAAGCTTACCTGCTCCCCCTCCCTCGAATTCATTCCTACAACCACGTTCTTGTCTTCAAGGGTGAGGGAGGTGATGCCCGCGAACATCTTCGGTAGATGGCGCATGACCTTGAGGGGATCTTTGGCATTCCCGATTATCTCCAGCAAATCATCATCGCCCACAAAATAGAAGCGGGGGAACTGCGATCTCTGCTTTTCAAGGTACACACCGAGGGCCTTCTGGATGGTCGTCAGGATGTCCCGGTACTGCTCGAGGCGGGGCAGCAGCGCGCGCTCCTGGCTAAACCAGTACAGCGTCGAGGACTCGAGCTTGATCTCGCGCATTAGCCGCACGAACTCACGATCGAAAGTCTTGAACCTTCGGTACTGAAAAGCCAGCTGCGTCTGGACGTCCACGCTGCTGGAGAATATGCCTTCCAGGTAGATCCACCTGCGTTGCACCTCCGAGAATACCTCGAGAATCTCCTGCGCGAGGTTCAGGGTTTGCTCCCACCTGAGCGCTTCCCGCTCGAAGACCTTGAAGAAAGGGGATTGGCGCATGGATGCGAGATCCGTGAGATGCTCCGTGAGCTGCTTGAACATGTCGTTCCAGTTGCGGATGAGGTAGCACTTTCGGTCGTACTCGGCGAGTATAAACTTGGTTTCCTCCCACGCCGTGGCAACCGTTGCAAGATACTCCTCCAGAGCCGATTCTCCCTGTGCTGTCTCTTGGATGGCGAGGAGGGCCTCCTTGTGCCTTTGGAGGTCGGCCTTCCAAAGGTCCATCACGGTCAGATGCTCCCATATTTTAGTTATCCGCAGCTCCTTCAAGACTTGACGCTGATGTTTCTTTCGGAGCACGGGAGAGCGCAGCGTCACGAAGTGGACGTAGAGTTTTTGGTAGCTTTCAAGCTGCTTTTTGAGGAAATCGAAGGCATCATAGGATCTCATCTCACCCGAGAGGTTCGACAGGGACCCTTGCATTCGCTTGAGTTCTCCGCGAACGGCCTCAGGACGGACGCTCTGGAAACTTTTCTCGCCGAGAGCTTCTAAAGCTTCCCAAATCTTTCCGAGATGCTCCCAGACCTCCTGCAGTCCTAGAATCTCTTCCTTCACCGGGGCAAGAGCCTTTTCGGCCCTCACAGGCATTTCGAGCGCCTGCTTCGCGTTTTCGATATCCCCGAGCTCCTTCTCAAGCCCTGTGAGGCTCGACTGGAACAACGTGAGCGACTTGATGACGTTTCTGAAGTCTAAATTACCCTCGACGGGCCTCTTGTCTTTCCATGAGCTGATGAAGTCTTTGATCTTGGCCGTAATCTTTATGTCTTCGTCTGTGATACTCTTTTGGAGCATAGGAGTTTTATGTGACAGCAAGCTTAACTTCATTCTTAAGATCTGCTGGTAGGATGTCCACTCGCCAATCATGCCGTCACTGTACAACCAATTCGCTGGGAAGATAAAGCGTTGCCTCTCAAGCATTTTCTCCACTCCAACCTGAGCCTTGATATCCTTCTCCAGAGCCACGGAATCGTTCTTGAGCTTCTGCAAGATCGTGACGTTGGCAATAAGCTCCTCCGTCGACTTGAAGTCCATCGTGAGGTCCTCCATCTTCTTGCGCCCCTCGCTCGTGAGTGCAAAGGACTTGCGCATCATCGTTCCGAGCACATTGGCGAAGTTTCCGATGATGGTCTTGTGCCAGCTGTCGACTTTGTTGACAACCCTCTGCTGCACGGTGCCGTACTTTATAACTATGGGCCCAAAGTGCTGCTGCAGCCTTCCCGAGCTCTCAAACGCCCTACGAGAGACCTTCATGTCGCGCAGGAGGTCCTCCCAGCAATGCACATTGCCTTGCACCTCCTTCAAAATCATATCAACGTCCATATCCCAGAGCGCCTGGTACTGCAGCCACTTCGAAACGTATTCTTCTGCATGGATCATGATGCCCTCGATCCTCTCCATGCACGCATTGATATCGTCGGTGACGATCTTTTCCAGGGAGGTGCTGTACGTCAGCGTTCGAAGCTGCTCGCTCTTTGTCATATCGGTCTTCATGGACTTCGTAGACCAGCAGTTGATACGGGGGAGGCTGCAGATGACACTGACCACGTGGTTCAGAGACTGGCAAAGACGTAGACGCGCCGTTTGCATCGGAGGCTCGAGGCTGAGCACGTTGCTGCGCAGGTTGATTTCGTGCTCTATCGGATCCTTGAGTTCTGCGGACATGATCTTCAGCAGCTGCCGAGTCTTTACCATGTGAGCGTCCTCCTCCTCCGTCTCGCTCACAGCCGCCTTAATCTCCATCTCCTTGAGCTTGTCGAAGGGGATGTCGACGCCCTCCATCCACTGCTTTATCAGCTGCTTGAGGCGTTTGGCGAGGATATTCTCCAGCTGCTCGTCGAGCTCGCTGACGTAGTGCCCTAGGTTTGAGTAACCGTTCTTCTCCAGGTAGTCGACGGAGCTCTGGATCTCTTGCACGACGCCTTCGAGCGCCTTCGGCTCCGGGTCGACCTTCGTCAGCTTGAGGATGGCTTCCTTGACCTGCGCCCCCTTGGTGATGAGGTTGTCCACGTTGTCCTGGAAGACCTGGGTGAGCGAACCGAGGCTGGAGACGAAGGGTTTGAGCTTTTCGCTCGTCCAGTGGTAGCCATCTCCAACCCCTCGGTAGATGGTGTCCTGGACCTTCTTCTTCATCCGGGCGACCATGGGCTCGAGCAATGGGTACTTGTTTATGCGAGCGCATGTGCGATTGTATATTCTGAGAACCTGGTGGTGGTGGGGGCGGGGTGCGGACAAATAGAAGAGCAGTTATAGTAGCAGCAGTAGCAGTGGTAGTAGTAGTAGTGGTAGTGGTGTAATAATAGTAGTAGTCGCAAGCACAAGAGAAAGAGAGAGAGAGAGAGAGAGAGAGAGAGAGAAAGAGATCGAGGTCGAAAAAGAGCATCAGCCATATGTCTTCTTCGTCCACAAACTTAAAAAAAAAATCCAAACCTCTTCCAATCTTACGGCGAAGGGGTACTTCATCTTTGCTTCGTTCGCCTGAATCTGGATCTCATAGGGCACCCTCACGTTAGGGATATTCGACAGATTTCGCACCTAGTTATCATCACAAAGGCATTCAACACAGTCCGTGCAGATAGGCCGCCAACGCACATGAGCAACGATGGGCATCGTCGTCCAGGGGTTATTCTAATCATCATTCCCGTCTCCCACCGACCTCTTTGAACAGTGTGATAAGCTTCTTGTCAAAATTAACGGCGAGCATGGGCTGTTCGTTGATCTCGTCGATCTTGAAGACCACGCCCTGAGAGGCTTGCGAGGAGGCCGGCTTCTTCCACCTTCTGATCCATCCCTCCAGCTGGTCTCTCTGGATCGCAGTCTCTAGTTTCTTCCTGAAGATGTCGTAAATCCTTCTCAGATTCTTTCCCTCGACGTGATGATGCCATTTCTTGCCGAGGATGTCCTCAACCTAAAGCATACACACACAAACACACACGCGCACGTCAATGCACACGTGGATTTATATTAAAAATGAACACATTTGCATGATTAAATGATTAAATCAAGGACGCAAACACATATTTAGATACAAGTAGGTATACTATATAATATATCTATACATATATTTATACAAATGTGTTTCTGTGTACGCGCGCGCGTGTGTGTGTGTGTGTGTGCGTGCGCGCGCGCTGGACCTTCTTCATGTAAAGTTTGAGCTGCCTCTCAATTTGTCGCAACCAGATGATGGCTCCAGAAACTGGCGGCAAGTCATGAAGGCGGCTCATGCGGGAAGCTTCGCTGCGGCTGTACTGAATCTTGAACTTGTCGTGCAGGGTGTTAATTCCAGCTTTGACAGTTTCGATGAGAGGCTGCTGGTAGGAACGGATAGCAGCCTGGATTCTTGGCCTTACAAACAGATCGTTGAACTTCGAGCACACTCGGAACATCTCGTTTGCGTCTCCTGTGTATTGGGGGGGGGGGGGGGGGGGGCATTGAGGGCGAGAGCGACTATGAAAATGAGGCACAAAACGGATTTTACCTTTCGCCTTATCAAGAAGGCTTCGGATCCTCTCTTCAAGCTCCGCCTCTACGTACTCGATCTTGGCGTTGTAGTTGCGAACAGCCAACTTCCAACCGTCATTGACCTCCTTCGAGGTGTCCATAGTGGGAACCTGTTTAATAGTAGGTAGTCGGATAGTGCATGCAGCATGAGAGCACTATTGTTGTCATTTTTTTGCAAGGAACTTTTTAAAAATAGGTAGCACTGTCTTAGAAATAGTAATAGTAGCACCCCTTTCAGGAATTCGTAGGCGTCATCAATCTGCTTCAAGGAGGACTGGCGGACAATTTGGTCTTCCTTTAGCGTCGAGTCAATGACCCGAATTAGTTGGTCGTGCTCCTTTCGGATCTTCCGGACCTCCACAATTCGCTTCTTGAGATTGGAGAACTCCCGATAAGTTTCGTGCTCGTAGCTGGCGTCACGAGTCGCTCTTCTAGCCTTTCTAACTTCCCCCATAAACAGTTCTACACATTGCTCCCACTTTCGGAAAAGGTTTTTGCAATCGCTCGCCACCTAAGAAAAACACACCAATAATATCACTAATATCGAGCAGCAGGTGAACAGTAGATGTTGGACGAAGAGGTATGCCCAGAGTGCGCGCACGTCTTTTTCTTCTCCTTCCCCTTCCTCTCTCTCTATTTGTGTGTGTGTGTGTGTGTGTGTGTGTGTGTATGAACTATGGATTTGTTATGGTTGGGCAGTTCAAAAAGGAGGCAACATAAGATATTTCGATCAGCAGTTGTGCACAACTAACTACTACTCGGAACGAATGGCATGCTACTAACCCTTTGGAAATCCTCAAAGGAGAGGTTCATCGGGTCTTTAGCGCTAAGCAGGCTGCGGACTTGCAGAGAGACGTCACGGGAAATGGTACGTATCAGGCCCAAAGCTCGTTCAAGAGGGTACTGGTTCTTCGCTATCTTCTTACTCTTTATGTGCTTAAAGACCAAAGTGATACTGTTCGTGAGGTCGCCAATGGTTACCGCTTCGATAAGATTACGGATGGGAAAATCGCGCAAAATATCTGTGTAAACTCGTACTTTCTCCATGCATTGATCTAGCCCGCACTCTTCTCGGAACCCTGTCGTAGCTAGATACCTCTGGTTCTGTTTCAGGATCTGAAATGTGAACTCGACCCCCCTGCTCTTCAACTGTTTGTCAATGTTCTTCAATGTGCTATCCATGCTCACCCAGAAGTGAATTTCCTCCTTGGTACTCCCGGAAGCAACATCTCTGTCCAGCTTCGTAACAGAGCTTATGAGTTTTTTCCAGTCTCCGCTCATGCTCGTAATTTCATTCAGAAATTTGTCGGTATCAAGCTTCGGAAGGTCTTCCATTGTTATCTTTCCCTCTTCTGGCTTTCTGCTCACGATTTCTTGTATTACAGGGTGAATCTCTAAGACAATCTGCGGAATCTCAATATTTTGCTGACATCTTAGCAAGCTAATTTCCAGCTCACTTAATGTGCTATTCACTGTTCTCAGAATGTTGAAGTCTGTCATATCCTTCGCATCCTCCTTGTCAGTCGCCATGATTGATCTACTGTACGGCAAGAATGCATGGCGCACGAAGTTTAGCATAGCTTCGTAAGGCGCTCCGTCTTTCACTTGGCACATATAAATCTGTTGTCCCAGAGGTTTATCCGCTTCTAGTGTCGGGATGCACTTTACGAAGATGACAGATATCGAGCGTTTTACTCTCGCACCGGTCATAGCATCTGTGTGGATAGTAATGCACGGGCCATCGGCAGGCTCACGCTCTTCTCTTGATATAGCTAGCCTCCGCACATGGCCCTTCTGGATAAAATTGTCGACAGTGGCCTCTGCATCAGTAAGGGCCGCCATGATTGTCTTTGGTTCCACAGAGAGAACCAGTTGGGCAAGTCCGCTCAGGTAAGAGCTCACCATGGTAAATGAGACCGCCTTCTCCTCCATCGTGCTCCCTCCTCTTCACTATTTCCTCTGTAAAATAATGGGCGCCGCCTCGGCAAACGAGGAACAGATATGTATTAAGGTAGCAGTTTTCTACGGGAGAGATCGGGACTGATCTGAGCGCCCTCTTTCAAGTGCCCGGACACTTTCTATCTTGTCAGTGTCCTTCCCTGTCGGTGAGAGGATTCGTTGGGATCAAAAGTTCCCCACGGGAGGCGGATTGGGGGACAGTTGAGATAGAGCTCCCTGGCCTACTCAGATCGATGTGATACCAACTTTTAGGAGCGTCATGAAGGAAATCATGTCGCAGGAGGAAAAAACATTGAATTAAACAGTGTTCTGCCGATTCAGTCGAGGGCAGATCACGCTTCGTTTAAATTTCAACGTTGTCTGAAGATTGATACGGAAGAAAATCGAGCTGATCTTTTAAAAATTTGAAAACGACAAACAAAATCAGATGTATCTTATATAAACTGTAGGGATTCCCTCGAAAGTAGAGAGGATTGCAAAGTGCCATTGGTAGGAATGATTAAGATTGAGACAAATCGTGCCACTGATCTTTGTCTTGAGTTATCCCGAGACACGAGGGAAGGCTGCAGGAATCCCTTGACGCAGCCGTGAAACAGCTTGTCGATTTTGGTGAAAGTTGGGAGCTTCGTTTCGGAAGAATTCAGTGCGAGAAACTTCGAGGGTCTAATGTTGGTAGTATGATGAACTCCCGACGACCATTTGTGAAACAGTGCAAAACCCCACTCGAATCACTTCCTCGTCATGGGGCAGAGATGAAACCCTCGCTCTCGTCAATTATCAACAGTTTAGTTCATGAAATCCTTCTTTCAATCGACGCCAAGGCGTTCCGTGTCCAATAAGCGTAAGTATAGCTGTGAGTTTCTCTCAGATGTAACATATCCGGACAGTAAGCGGGTGTGTTCGGTAGCACCAGGGGCAACTGTGCTCAAGGTGTGGAATCTTAAGAACGCAGGCACCGTGCCCTGGAGCAAAAGAGATCCACCGCAGGTCTTTGCAACAAGGTATGACTTTGAAATTGAGTTCCAGGCGTCTTTCTCCCCTGCTAATGTTGCGCCAGCCGAATGCACAGAGCTCACAATAACATTCACCGCTCCAAAAGCGGTTGGAACCTACAAATGCTGGTTTCAGCTCTGTGACAGCGAACGAGGAACCTATTTTGGGCAGTCATTATGGGTGTTATTCCGGGTTCAAACTGGTGGAAGAAGGCCACTTAAATGCCCTAAGGGTCACTGGATGCAGTTACGTGAAAGCGGGAAAGATAAGCCGCTACCTCCGAAGTATCGAAAGACGTATCCCTTTGTCAATTGTGACTCCTGTGAAAGTAAAAGGATTAATGAAAAGCCAACGTTTCATCATTGCCATACCTGCGCTTACGATGTATGTTATACTTGCGGGCGTAAACAAAGCTTGGAAAACAGTAAGCTTGAGGCACGAGCGAAGCCCTCGTCTTATTCTGATGGTTCGTATGAAGGGAAACTACATTCTGGGGTGGAGAAGGGGATAAGTCAAAGAGCCCAGAAAACTCGTAAACCAGTGAAAGGGCTTGTAGATATATTTCACGCTGCAGAGTCTGTGAAAGAGGCTTTTTGTGCGACCGAGACAGATTTCTACTACTATGGATGCGATGGCGAGGAGGATGCTGGTTGGGGATGTACCTACCGCGTGATGCAGATGATGCTCTCCTGTTTGAAATACAGACTCCATGGCGAACACAGCACAGACAAGCCGATCCAAATTCCAAGCCTATTGGCGATACAGAAGGTGTTGTCCGAGGCAGAAGTATTTAAATCAAGCATTGTAGGAACCAAGAAGTGGCTTGAGCCCAGGCATGGGACAATCTATTTTAATCTCATGCACAGCCAGAATACTTTTGGGATGGATTACGTCATTGATTCGAAGTCGGAACTCCATTTGGCGTGGCTCGTCGAAGTGCTTTATCTCCATTTTGGGAAGGACGGCGAGAGAACCCCTGTCATGGCGGACGATTACATTAAGACCAAAGCAATTTTAGGGATAGGCCGCTGTGTCAGTACAAACGAGGACCTTATCTTGGTTTTCGATCCGCACGTTTGGTCAAGGACTCAGAATTTTTCGAAGACAAAATTTCAACCGGCATCGCATCATGATATGAGAAATTTTCCGGCGAAAGCCAAAACAGGCAGAAAATGGGTTTCCTGGCAATCATTTGCAGACTTTTTTGGTCTCGAGGAATCTGGAAAAGCCTGGATGCTTGGGTTTTTAACAATGAAATGTAACGGTAGCAACTCGATTATGAGTGCCCCTCCGCCAGTCTCAACGCCGGGACCAATAAAAGGCAAGCCTAAAGGCTATGATGACAAGAAGCAGGAATCCTCGGAAGCGAGTCGTCAAGCAGCAAGCTCGGAAGATTTAGATTGGGTTCCTGTTTTGTGACACTCAATGTGATGATTTCGAAAATTTAGTGCTAAACTATCCATGCTAGCATGAGCTAGTGCCGTGCTGGCTTCTGCCTTCTAGTTGTACTTGAGGATTGAAATTACATTCCTAATCATTCTCCTAGAATCGTAAGCTCGGTCTTCACTGCGATAGCTAATGCACTCATCTACTGTACACTAATGTAGCTGGAGTAGTGACATTCTATAGGACACGCTCTGCTGACAATAGTGCTGCGCTAGCTGTGCTATACATGCAGGTTGTATGTAGACACGCGATGGGCATAGCGCGATCTGGAGCGCAGGTGTAAGATCGAAAATAAATGGACGGGCACGCCCATGACAGCGGCGGTTTGTCCATTCAGTATAGCTGCGCCAGTACTAGTAACACTGCTGAATTCTATCGTAGCTAGCTTGCACATATGAATGCAGCAAAGCATGTGTGCTTATAGAGTTGCATTGGCTCATCGCATATTAGCAGGCAGTGTGCAGACCAATATAATACGATACAAATATGCGCCTGCTGTGTTCATCTAGACATGCCAGCGATGATAGCAGCACTTATCTGCTAATATGCTATCTATCGCCGCGCACGGCATAATCTAAATTGACGTACGAAGCTATGCTTAATTGATAGTATGGCGGGCATGATTCTGTTCGAAACGACATCATCAGAGCTTCTACCAGTGAAATTCTTAAAATTTATTGTTGATTCCCCTTCTGCTCCTCCGTCGCCCGCATCTTTCCCTCAGCTGCAAGTTTCTGAATGGTGGCTTTTTGTTGTCCGTTGAGCACCGACTTCCAGGCATTGTATGCTTGAGGGTTGGCCTTCGGGAAAACATCGAAACACCGCGCGAAGAACGCGAACTTATCAACCTGATAAAGCGGCTCGTTGAAGAACTCGTCCAAGTATCTAAATGAAGGGATTGGTGGGAGAAGAAGAGAATGTCAAGAGAATGCGGGACCAGGCCTCGGAATCGGGTACACAAAAAATAGCAGAATGACCCAAAGACTACACAAACAACGACATTCTCCACCCCCCACTCTTCTTTCTCATGCATGCGCTGATAGCAAACAGAGAGACTATCCGTACTCATCTCTATGCGCGCCATCCTCGTAGATGAAGGCGTTCTTGATCCGCTCTGCGAGGCCTTTGAACTCCTCCATATCCGCTTCGCAAATGGCGTCCTTATTCCCATCGATGTCCTCGAACTTCTCGATCTCCTGCTCCGAGTCGTCGTCGTCGTCATCCCCGTCGTCGTCCGTGTCCCCGTCGTTCGCCTCTTTCTCTTCCTGCGCCTTCAGCTCAGTCAGCTGGCCGACGCTCGCGTTCAGAAGATGCAGGAGAACCCGGTCTGAGCCCATGAGCTCCTTCGGCAGCTTCGAAGGGGGGAGGATCGATAGCGACTGAAGGCCTAGGATGGAAAGCTGCAAGCAGCTTGGCATCTCTCTCATCTTCTCGCGCGAGCTCATCCACACCTTAAAGACGGCCGTGGTGCAGCCCATCTTACTCAAGGCCTGGAGGAATAGCTCGGGGTTCCTATACCTGTTTTACAGCCGGGGGGGCGGGGCACCAAGCGAAATGATTAGGAAGGGCTTCTTGGGAAAGAAGAGAAGTATAGAGCAGAGCCTGTGCGATCACAATATGGTCGAGGGGAGGAGGAGGTGGTGGAGGAGGAGGAGGAGGAGGGCGTGTCTGCATTATTACATGGCCGCCGACATGGACTCTATCAGCAATATTATCAGGTTCTCGGCCTTGGCCAACTCATATCTGATTCATGAGGAGGAGGTGGAGGAGGAGGAGATGGAGGAGAAGATGGTGAAGAAGATAAGGAGGGTGCGATGTGCTAGTTTATATATATATATATATATATATATATATATATATATATGTCATACGCGATTTTAAATCACATCTTGTTGAGCGTCTCAGTGGAAGTGGAAACTCTCCCGCGCCCCCCCACCCCCTCGTAATACACATCTACAGCAGCAGCAGCAGCAGCAGCAGCAGGAGGAGGAGGAGGAGGAGAAGAGACTTACTCGACGTCATCCTTTGGCTGCTTTTTTAACGCCGTCTGTAGCTTTATGGTTTCCGACAGCTTTTTGATGACAAGCTCAGATATCTGCGGAATGTGATGCTGGATCTCGCTCCCGATGTGCAGGAGAAGGATCGTCACGAGCTTCGCCGAGTACTGCGAGGGCACTAACATGTCGCGTGCTATTACGACGGGGTCGGTAGGACCTGAGTAAGAATGTGAGTGCGTTATGATGATGATTGATGATGATTGATGAGAGGGAGGAGAAATGATGCTATGGCGCGTACTAGTGGGTAGCATATTGTATGTGCGCATGCGTGTATATTAAGTGTCACCATTCATCCGCAACTCACTACTCAACCATTGGTATTTCCCCCCTTCTCCTCCACCACATAATAATAATTATAATTAAAAAGAATAGTAATAGTGATAATGATAATGATGACAACCGTCATCAACCATCATCGTATCTCTATTTGTGAGCGCACAGCAGCAGCAGCAGCACCACCAGCACCACCACCAACACCACCTTGCCCGCTTGGAAACGATGGATGGAAGGTCCAGTGAACCATACTGAGCATTTCCTTGACCATATCAGGCTTCTTAGCAAGCCCACCGTATGCCACGTATTTGCCTAGACACACTACTACGTTCTGCGCGTGATCTGTCGCGATCTTGTACCTGCACGAAGAATGAGAACAATGGGAAGTGTGAACTATCATGGACGAGAGAAAGAGAGAGAGAGAGAGAGAGAGAGAGAGAGAGAGAATGAGAACAATGGGAAGTGTGAACTATCATGGACGAGAGAAAGAGAGAGAGAGAGAGAGAGAGAGAGAGAGAGAGAATGAGAACAATGGGAAGTGTGAATTATCATGGACGAGAGAGAGAGAGAGAGAGAGAGAGAGAGAGAGAGAGGGGGGGGGGGGGGAGAATTCACGCTCGCGCATCGGGGAAAACTGAGTGCACATGGCATTATTTGCGCCCCACCACCACATTACTCTAAAGCCTATGGTCCTCACCAGAAAAACCCTAATTTAGTACAAAAATCACCTTTTCGTGATCTCCGGTATGAGAGCCCAGAGGAAAGGGTACATCTCGGAGCAAAACGACACGAGCGCGCCTATAAGGTCTAGCGTATCCTCGAGGAACTCGTGGGTGTCGGGTTTCAGACAGCGCTGGATGATGGGCTGATACACCATGCAGAGCTGGCGAAACACCTCCGCGTTGTCTTTCAAAGGAGCAAGAACATGAAGCAGCGTGTTCAGGACCTACAACAGTCACGAGGAGGAGGAGGAGGAGGAGGAAGAGGAGGAAGGGGTCGATAGAGTAATGCGCTTAGGAGGGGAGATGAGGAATGATAAGAGAGAAATATGTGTGCCGGCCAGGTGTAGACGTCTTTCCATCTGATGGATTTCTACTGCTTACTACTGCTGCTACTACAACTACTACTACTGTTACTACTACCACCGCACCACCACCACTACTACTACTACTAGTAAGTACTACGACTACCACGACTACGACAACGTACGCAACTGTCTTCCTACCCGGAGACACTGGAGCGCGGTGAACGCGTTCTCGTCTTCGTCGGCGCTCGCGTTGGTTATGATCTTGAAAAACAGCTTCACCATCCTCTGGGCGATCTGCACAGCGAAAGGCCCTATCTCATCCTTGACGTGCGCGACCAGGATCTCGAGCGTCTCCACTACCTCCTCGTTGGGCACGTCGTCGATTAGTTTAAAGTACTCGGCGAGGACGTTTTTGAGCCAGGGCTTAATGTGCTGTACGCCCTCGGGGCTCTTGACTACGCGGCTCATGGCCTTCACTGCTTGCAGCTTCAGCGGCAGCTCTTTGCTGGTCAGGCACCGGCAGACAGACTGCACTGCTTCTCGGAACGCGTCCCCGTTCTTGTAGTCGAGCTTTATGTATGCGCCGACGACCTGCCGAGTAGGAACACACGCACACACGCACACACACACACATATATATATATATATATATATATATATATATATATAATATACATAAACACACACACATATATGCACTACATGTTATCTGTCCATTTTCTGTGTTGTTTGTGTTGCGTGTTGATTCTCTCACCGCGCACGCCCTTGCCTGCATGAAACCCGTGTTCGACTTGAATTCGGGCAGCACGTGAGCTTGTATCGTCTGCTCGATGAACATGTAAAACTTCTCCTGAGACAGCATTAGCTTGGCCACGCTCTGCAGCATCCTCATCGCAGCCTCCTTTTGCCGATAGTTGCGCCTATCAGGAGGGCTCTGGGCGTACTGTTTGAAGATCGCTGTCATGGTGTTCATCGTGAGGGGGAGTGCGTCCTTGGTTCGGATCCGAATGAGCTCCACGAGGAACTCAGAGGCAGTGAATCGAGGGTCGTCGTACCTGCGCAGCGGACCACGAGGGGGGGGCGGGGGGGAGGGAGGAGTACCGACTCTTAGGGTGTTTTTAGCAATATCATCATCATCATCATCATCATCATCGTCATCATCATTATCGTCATCACCATCATCATCTGGTCGCATCACATCATTCGACTGCTACTGGTACTTACTCCTCCATGAGGTCGGACTCCCTTCGGATGTATTCGGCTGGATCTTCACGCCATTGTCTGATGTCCCCTGGCGTCAAGCATAAGCATCCCAGCACCTGTGATCGTACGTATAAATATATATATATATATATATATATATATATATATAGGTAGGTAGGTAGAGTCGTCTTCGGTGATTTCTGCATGAGGCATCGCAGCACAGAATGTCTGCCTAACCAATCGAGTTGGTCAATCAATCTTCAGTATGGCTTTCATTGCGGTGGTTAGAAGCAGAGCAGAGGGTCATTCATTCATTCAGCCAATACCGCCTCGTGCAGGAGGAACTTCAGATGGGGCCGGACCAGCTGGTAGAGATGCGCGTGGTTGATCACGGAGCTCACGTATTGGAAGCACGTTTGGATCATCTTGTCTGTTACAGGAGCGCCCTTCGTCATCGACTTGAGTACGCCAAGCACTGCCCCCAGCAGGGGCTTGTTGAAGGTCTTATCAAACATCCGCGCGAAGTTTTTCATAGGCCCGCTCACGAGAACCTCCTGTCCGAATCTAGGGCGGGGGGGGGGCATATTAAAGATATTAACCAAAGCATAAGGATAGAAGAAATGTCGTCCTAGAGATATTAACCAAAGCATAAGGATAGAAGAAATGTCGTCCTAGAGGAGGGAAGTGGAGATGGGCGAGAGGAAAAGGCTTGCGAAGTAGATATGCGTGAGCCAAACACACCGTTTATGGATGTTAAGAAAGCTCCGAAGGGCCCACTTTTTGCATTTGATCTGCGGTATTGACGTAAGCTCCTTCCTATCAGAAGGGATGTTGCTCACGCCGACGATCGGCGACTCGACCACCTGTTTGTTTATGTTGGTGCGCAACGAATCCAATCAGGCATGAAAGTGCTGCTGCTGGTGGTGATGGTGATGGGCTGATGGTAATATTGACGATAATGGTGATAGTGATGGCGAGAACGAGAAGACGCTGAACGACTATGAATGTCCCTGGCGTCCTCGTTTCTCCTCGTTGGCAGCATCATCACCATGTTATATATATATATATATATATATATATATATATATATTATATATATGTGTGTGTGTGTGTGTGTGTGTGTGTGTGTATTTAATTATATATTATATTATCTAGTGATTCGTTGTTTCTCCATGACCACCACCACCACCTTGACAAGTGCCTGCATCCATGGACCGAGATTGGCTGGGTTCTTCAAATAGTCGGGCATGCTCAAATACCTGGAAAGGAGGACGAAGAAGAAGAAATACGTCATCATCATTGCAGCAGCATCAGCAGCAGCAGCAGCAGCATCACCTCCATATATTCAGGATGTGAGGACAATACAGACTATAATATTACCATATTATCTGGGCTGTACTGGCTGTAGGCTTTCTTTCTAGGAATACCTCCCTTAGCTTTCTTTATCCGCCCCCCCCCCCCCCCCTCTCTCACCCAACCACTAACTCATATCATCCCCATCTTCCACCATTTACTTACGTCGCGATCCGAAAGATCTTGATGAGCATGCGAACCATCTCGTAGGAGTCCTGGTTCAATTTGGACTTCAGTACCGCGGTAATGATTTGTATCAGGGTCGGGAAAGTGCTCTCCACGAGCGTTGGGAGGTATCTGCGATCCTTTTCAGCACGAAAGTGGTAGTTCTTGAAGACTTGTCGCAGCGCACAGAGAGCGCCGTATATCCGCTGGGGTTTTTTCGAGTGAATATTCTTCATTATTTCCTTGAGAAGAAAGGGATAATTTTTGGGGAAGTCCGTGCGGCACACCTGGTGCAAGCACTCCAACAGCTGCACACGTATTTGCTATGGGTGGCGAGAGGACAGAAAGCAGAACAGTAAGGAGGATAAACAGGAAGATGAGGAAGGATAACGCAACGTAAATGATGTATCGAAGCTTAACTACTACACATCTCACCTTTTGAGGTTGGGGTTACTATTAGTAAGATGATAACACTTTTTGTATTCATAATGTGCATAAAATTGGATTTCTAGGATGTAATCAACACTGCTCCTCCTCCTCCTCCTCCTCCTCCTCCTCCTCCTCCTCCTCCTCCTCCTCCTCCATTCTCTTCTCCTCCTCTTCCCATCGTGTTGCTACCTGTCGCGACTGCGTGACTATAGCTTCAAGAAGGTTTCGCTTGATGACTCCCCTATCCTTCTCTCCGATCACAATCGAGTTTTCATGAAGCTTCTTCTTGACCGTCCAGTGCCTCACGACCATATTCTTGAGCAGAATAGTAGCGGACTGGCGAACCGGAAACGGGAATCTACAACAGCAGCACACAGAGCAAAGGGAAGGGAATTTTTTTTATGAAGAGGGGCCATTTGAATAGTCTATATGATTGCCGACCTGTCCATGACGACAATCTGGAGGAGAGTCCCAGGATAACCTTGCATCCTCTCATATTTCTTGATCGCGGCTTCAGCCGCCCTTCGTTGTTGGTCATCCCCGATGTAGGTGTGTTTTAAAACATTTGCCAGGCCGTCGGCGTTCATAAGAGGCGGTTGATGCTGCTGCAAGTCGCAGCGACCGCGTGGAACAGGATTTCAGTCCAAATTGACGGTAGCGAGCGCGTCCTCTCAACACTGAAGCAGAAATCACACACCTGAACCGTACACAACCAGAGCGAATACGTGGAATATTCGAACACAGAACTCTCAAACCAGAAGATGCAAAACGCAGGCGGGAAAATTTCTACGGAATGCATGGTATAACTTTCATACTCAATTCTTCCCACCCGTGGGAGATCCCATTCCAGACTTCCCCCCTCCCCTTCTACTCCTCATCAGCTCACAGCTCCGTTCTCCCCCTCCGCTGCCCATTACCGACGACAGCTGTGGTAGCTCGAGATTAGCCCGCTTGATTTTCCGGAATGATGCCATTTTCCCCAATAATCGCAGTTTTAGCATGCCTTTCAATAGAAATTATGCGCGATTTTTATAAATCCCCATGATCTCCGTGGGTCCGAGTGTCCGAGCGGCAAGCCACATTTCGGAACAGAACGCATGTCGTTTTCTTTAGAAAGTATTCAAAACCGGTATTCCGGACCTTCAGAATCCAGGCTACGAAATCCAAAGAATTGTGTATAAAATAAGAGTACGTCATGAAAGTTACCATGACGTAGAGCATAAACAAAGTTTCTATTCCTTCGCACGGAGTTATATCGGCGAATTTGTTCGAGAAATAATAAGTCGCGCGGCGCTGGCGGAGTCAGGTGTGGGTGGGGGAAATTAATGGGGAGGGGAGCAGCTGTGCGTAGGGAGAGCTGGAATCTACATTGAAATTAGGAAAATAATTATGTTCTCCTTCACTGCATAAATGCCTAGTTGTGCGCTTCTTGCAATGCGGCAAAATGGAAAGATAGCTTGTATTAATCTTCTATCAAGTGAGTAACAATTACTCTAATCTTCACTATCATCAGGATGGTCAAGCACAATAATATTATCCCGAACGCACACTCCGCAAGGATGGCAGAGGTAC
>ADNK01000451.1:0-12500 GCA_000320545.1 Bigelowiella natans CCMP2755 | reverse complement strand
GGCACCGAGCTCTACCGCAACGTTAGCCGGTATCATTGATTGATTGATTGAGTGGTTGGTTGGTTGATTGGTTGATTGATAAGGGGAATTAGTGGTACAACAGCAAGAAGAAGACGAGGACGAAGAAGAGCAACAACAACAACAACAACAGCAGCAGAGATGTGTTGGATGAAACGAATGAGTGAATGTGAATCAAGTTTTTGCATCTTGTCGATTTTATTGGATATGTGTCGGTCGTTCAGCTCATCCTCCCCCCTCCCCCCACCCCCCCCCCGATTCGTCCGACCTCTTATATCAGATTCCCGAGTGCGCGAAGACTTCCTGGGCTTTTGATAGTGCGGTGAGCATGAAATCGCATCACTGAGATGTGATCCTTTCTAATGACAATAGTAGTAATAATAGCAGTAGTAACCTCTCTCTCTCTCTCTCTCTCTCTCTCTCTCTCTCTGCTACTACTACTTCTACTGCTGCTACTACTACTACTACTACTACTACTACTACCACTCTCTCATCCCCTCCCCTTCTCCCTAACACCGCCTCTTATTATCCTGCTCTGTAGATTCGGCAGCAGCGTCAACTTCGTGAACAGAAAGAGCTATAAGGTGGTGATAAGATCATGCATGAAGGGGGCGTGCAGCGTTGAAACGATTGCGAGGATGCACGTGCATGAGCATACATTTTATCTGCCATTTTGTTTGTATTATTTCGCGATGTGTAGTCATCATCATCAGCAGCAAAAACAACCAACTGTAGGGCCTCTCCTCCTCTCCCCCCCCCCCCCCTTCCTCCTCCTCCTCCTCCTCCTGCTGCTGCTGTCCAGGAGATGTTACTGAAGTACGTTCAGAGAACGGAGGGCATCCACACCGTTGCACTCATCATGTCAATGGCTAACGAGGTAGTAGTAGTAGTTGTTGTTGTAGTTGTTGTTGTTGTAGTAGTCGTGGTCGTCGTCGTGGCTAGCAGCGTAAATTAATTGCGTTTGTAAGAAGATCGTACTGCTGCTACTGCTGCCGCTATACGTGTGTGTGTGTGTGTGTGTGTGTGTGTGTGAGTGTGGCGCGCGCGTGCGCTGTGGGTGGTAATACTTTTCATAAGCTGTGCAATGATTTCTTTCTCCATTATTCTGTTTAAACTTACACTCCTCCTCCCTCTTTCTTCCATATCCGTTATTTCTTCCTTCCTCCCCCCCCCCCCCCTCTCAACCCTTTCACCAGGTCGATACCTCTGGATTGAATATGCTGCAGAGCGTGACGAAGATACTCAAAGCAGAGAAGATACAGATCCTGTTGGTTGGCTGTCGCGGTCCTGTCAGGGCCTTCTTTCAACGGTAGTTCTCTGCACGTCTCGTGTGCGCTTTTATGTGCTTGTATGCGTGATGTGTGCGCTTAGCACAGGAAGGGTGAATCGCTTCGTGAGACCGTTCTTCTCTTCTTCATCGCTTTTTACATATTCGTGCGTGCAGTATAGCAGAATAGGGCTTAAGATGAAGATCTACTCCTCCCCCCATCCTCCCCCCCCCCTTTTTCCGCAGATCTAAATTCTCCGACTTCATAGGCATGGATATGTGGTAAGGCTAGGATGCCACCTATTTATACTTTTAGTTCCAATTTTCCGCACCCTTACCTCCATCGCCATCATCGCCATCATCATCATTTTCGTTGGATAGGTTTATTGATCTCCAAAGCGCGATCGATTATTTAAAAACCCAGGAAATCGAGTCGCCGGTAAATGAGAGAAAAGGAGCGCTGAGGGGGGAAAGGGGGACATAGATACAAACAATAACGACGCAAGAATACAGTTGCGTTATTTTCGGCTCGCCCCCTACCCCCCCCGCCCCCCCTGCCGATGGAAATGATATTGTTGCTAATATATACAAAGGCCTCGTCACGGGGGATTCAAGGGATATCAGCAAAACGCAACGAGGAAATGAAAGGGGGGCATCACCGAGGCCTCTCCAGTAAGGTCGGCGGTGACAATCCAGATATGATCATCCGGCATCGGAACTCGTCAATACAGAGTGGCGGCGGTAATAGCGAGGTGAAGAAAGCGCCTGCCAGGAGCATGGTCACTGACAGCAAGAAGGAGGGGGGGGACCAGAAAGGGGAAGTTCGGAGGATATGACGATGGCCATGATGATGATTCCTCTAAAATGACAAAAAAACAGCGACAGGTTACGAATTCGAAAGCAACGAAGATGAAGTGAATAGATTTTGATCTGACCGTAGCGACAATGTACATACTCATCTAGACAGGCGAGACACATCTAGACATGCGAGACGGCTGTATTTTGTCATTGAATACATAGTATCAATCTGCCCTTCGCCACACTGAGTGCATGAAAGTTTATGATCCATCTGCGCACTTAATCTGCACATGAAACAGTAACGCTGTTGATTGCTGCGTTTTGGTGACGCACACAATGGTCAGTCCCAAGCTATGTACCTTCATGTTGCAGCTGCGCTGTTTTCATGGGGTGTCAAGCTAGCAAGACTGTCTAGCTGTGTGTGGTCGTGCGCGCGCGGCTACGGTACGCACAACTAGACATGTTCTGTTCTGACTTCACTGCTAGACAATGCACAGTGTACTGCAGGTGCTTATGGCTTTGAGTAAGCACTTAGTTTAACGATCTTGATGCTAGCAAGTGGAGCGCATTCGGTTAGCAATCGAGCAATGCAGATTACCTTTGGCGGTTAGCTGTTTAGCTGTTAGATAGAGATGAGTCCTATGTGTGCGCGCCGCAAGCCAATAATGAGACTACGCTAGTACACAACCAGGAATTAGCTGCCACAATAGAATACAGATGACACCAAAACGACTGACGAAATCGAAAGCAAGAGCGGATCGGAAGCTCGCGCTGCGCGATATCAAAGACATTTTAGCATTACATGCTAGCATGGGTGCTTTTGCGTACACGAAGCACACGTAACAGCAGAAAGTAACAAACACAACATAGGCGCTGTGTATAGCTGCATTGGTAGATTGCGTAGCTACATTAGGATGACCATTGAAAAGATTAAATATGAATAATGCCATTACATCCGTATCGTATCATATGTCAACGGACTACGCGCTACTCACACGATGCATGAAAGGCAAGAAGTTATAGAACTCCGATACGTGCGATCTAATACTTTATATATATATATATATATATATATATATATATATATATATAGATAATTTAGCAACAAAAGATTGTCAGATTCGAGGATGGAACATGTTGAATCGATGTCACGACAGCAGAGACAGAGAAATAAAACTTGTTACTATGACTCCAAATCACTCCATAGACGACGGTGTGAGAGGAGACGCCAACATAGCGGTGTACTTCTAGATCAACACGCATCGGTGGTAGATACGTACGACCAGGTTTAAACTTATCCTGGTGTTGTTGCGGATGTTGTGAGAATGCGAGTAGCGCCTTATGCGCGGGACTATCATTGATCATCATCATCATATCCAACTTCCTTTCCTTTCTTTTATTCAATACTCGTTGCGGGCCGTCTATTTTAGTGCTACACAGAGATCTCGGGGGGGAAATCGGTCGGCAGCACTTCAAGTCCCAGCGTTTCCTGTGTGTCAGTAGCAGCAAGATGAGCGTCAATCTCATGCGATTGCAGACGCTCTACTACTACTACTTCTACTAAATATTTAGTAGTAGTAGTAGTAGTAGTAGTAGTAGTAGTACCTCATCCACATTGTTGCCCTTGTGTTCTCCACCGATGCTATCATCGTCCCCATCATCATCTCCGTTGTCGTGCGGAGGTTTGTAGTCCCCCTCCGGAAGTTCGGATATGCTCATGGGCTGTTCATACATATATGGGGAGGTGGTTAGCTAGCATCCATCTTCATTTTCATCATATATACATGTATTATATATATTGATATATATGTATATATATATACATCATCAGCAACAGCAACATCAACATCATCCTCATGTGACTACTACCTCTTCCACAACAGACCCCTCAGTGAGAGGGCGGTGTAGCATATTGTTGTCCTGATATATATATATATATATATATATATATATATATCAGCATTAGCATCATATTCTATCCACCGGACAATACGGATATGGTCGTTGGAGAAACGGGGGGGCGCCGCGAGGAGGGGGGGAGATGAGGAGGCTGTTCACTCACATTCTTGAGCTTCTTCCTCGAGCCGGAGTCTTCAGACATCCTATTTTTGATCCCACCAATGGAGAGGGGGGGGGGGGGGGATGAGGTGTAAGCGGAAGAAAACGGGTTATAGGCGCGAGTCTCAACTATCTAATATCTAACACACACACTTGTCCCGTCGTTTGCATACCCTTTCCTATCAGTGTTCGTCGTCCTTTTCGGGTTATTTGGGTTATTTTTCACCTGCGACGTTTTGTTGTTGTTGTTGTTGTTGTTGTCACAAGCTGACATTGCATCACGTTCGCGACCATGATTTTCTCACCGCAATCATCACCATCCGATATCGTCATCATCGTTATCGTCGTCGTCACAGCTTTCTTCTTCTTCTTCTTCTTCTTCTTCTTCTTCTATCTATGCAGGAGAAACACACTGCTCACTTCGTTGCCAAGGTTCCCGATGATGAACGTCCTCGTCTTATACTTCTTGCTCTTTTTCCCCTGAGAGAGAGAGAGAGATAGAGAGAGAGAGAGAGAAGTTGTCGATCATACGTAAGCGAGACAGCCATGGACACGAGCAATATGGACTCATCGATATATATATATATATATATATATATATATATTATATCCAGCACCTCCTCTTCCTTTCTCACAACTACCAATTACACGTACCACGTATTTGCCCTGTTTATCTACGACGCCGTGGATTGATTCAAGGTGTACTCCTGGTATGCTGCAGCGGCGTCCATACACATGAACAGAAGAGAGGGGGGCGGTGAAAAAGAGAGACAGGAAGAAAGAGGTAGCTTAGCGGATCATGCATCTTTGGAACCGAGGGGGGGAGGGGGGGGGGGGGGGGAAGGATAATAACCTTGCCTCACACGATAAGGCACCTCCACTAATAATAACATGCGCGAAGAAGAAGAAGAAACATGTTCTCCCCCTCCTCCTCTACTACCCCTCGTATCAGATTGTGGTGCTACTACTACTGCTTTGCTAACAGTACAACAGCACCACCTGGCTTGACGTTGTGGTACAGATCCTGGGCAACATCACGGACACTCATAACTTCCCCAGCTGCTTCTAGCCATCCCTTATCAGGGATACCGCTTTGGAATTCGTGCCATGGGAAGGCTGGGGGGGGGGGGGGGGAAGGGAGGGAGAGGGGGGGCACAATGTAGTCAGGCATAGCACTTTAAAGAGCTGCTGTCGCTGTTCAAAACTCCCGCCTCCTCCTCCTCCTCCAGTCGCATGCACTACACATGCGATGATGGTGATCGAAGAAGAAAATGGCTGTTTGTGTTCCTTACTACTATTTCTGGTCGTGAGTAGTAGTAGCAGTAGTAGTGGTAGTGGTAGTAGTTGTTGTAATAGTAGTTGTAGTCGTAGTGGCGGGCAGTACCACGATACTGTAATACTGCGAATAAAGGCATCTCTAAACACAGAATGAAATCGTTCCATCGATTTGCCTGTGGTAGTGGTGGAGTGGTGGCGATCATCCGTATTCAATAGGAACAGAGCAAACGCAAACGGTGGTCAATCAATGTGCTATTATCATCATCATCATTATCATTATCATCGTCATCATCATCATCAACGTATGAAACTGCATGTTCCCCATCGGCTGCACTCAACTCATCATGCCATCAAACCGACCTCTTCCTTGCTGAAGGGTCCAAGACTCACGAGCAGCTCTTGCCAGTACGTGAAGAAGACGATTGTTTTTATTGCGAAGAATTTCTTGGCGGGTGACATGGTGGAGACTATGTCCCGAGTGGCCTTTGATTTTCACAGGGGAAATTAATGCTCCACACCACAATAAAATCTTAAAAAATCACGCGCGCAACAAGTATCGAAATGTGAACAATGGTGGGGGCTGGGTTCTCTTCTAATGGGGGAGGACTTCTTCTTCTTCTTCTTCTTCTACTATTACTACGACCAGATAAAACAGAAGCAGTGCGTAGAGCGCCACCGTGTAGGAGATATTGTACACAACAAGATTGATGTCTTGCCAGGCTGCAGTGTCGAACTTGCCGGCCCCCAGAAGGGAGAGGGAGATGATGGCGAATAACAGCTGCAAGCATTAATCATGCACAGAACTGTTGTGAGAGGAGGAGGAGGAGGAGGAGGATGATGGCGCGTCATGATTTAGCTATGCGTGCCAGACAAATCCCCGGTTCCAAGATTTCGAAGTTAATGATTAATTACCTTGATTACAACGAACTGCAGGGTGCCGGTTTTCACTCGCTAATAGATGAGAGATGGTTAATGATACGGGTATGCTGACCTCGATTCTCACTCGCTCATGCATAAGATTTGATGAGGATAGATAATGGGGAGAGATGAACGACTCGCGCACATCGGTACCTTCACAAATGATCCATCAAGGCTAATTGGATCTAGACAGCACATTGGAGGAGGGTGCCTGGATATAATTCACATTCATTTTTTAATGAAGCAGACCGGCATCGCTGTTCATCATCCGAAAAATTCTTACTTTAATGGGTTGCATTCCATGAGTTCCACGGTCATGTGGTGCTGCGGAGGTGGTCAAGGGTTTTACATTTCTTAGTCAGCTGAAGAATTCATCCAGTCTTTCAACGTGAAGTGAACGAAAACGTACCTCCCCTCCACCAAACGTCAGCATCAGATTGAGGAAACAGTATATCACGAATGCCTCGTACACGTCCCGGATGATTTCAATGTAGGGCGACTGTGTAATAAGAGAGCGACAAAGGTTTGAGGATCAGATTGTGGTGAATAATGTCAAGAGTTACGCACGGATTCCCAAAAGATCAGGCTGAATACTGAGCAGACTCCATACCTGACAACACACAAAGAAGCGGTTATTATTGCAAAATCTTCCCACATAGTAAAGATGAATCCAGAAAAGCGTTTTAATCTTCTCAATTTACAGGGGCACGATAAATAGCAGGCGCACGATGTCCTTTTGAAGAGCCGGCACGGTGTAGTTTCGAATGTGCTGGACGACATTGTACAAGGAGAGACCAACTCCCAATGTCGAGAAGATGATTGCCAGCGCCCAGGCACCAGGCTGGCTTGTGAAACCAGACATGCCGAGGAGGTCTAATTTCAAGAACGAGCCAGGTCGGTGGTTGGGGAGAGGTGGGGAGCGGAGCGGCAAAGAGGAAGAGAGTTGGGAAGAATGGAAGTCAGTTCTGTCACTATATCCAGTCTCTCTCTCTTAGGAAGAATCGACGGCGGAAAAGAGCAGCAACGACATCTTTCATCCAATGACGCAGGGAATAAATCCCCAGTATTTAAAGAGATTCTTTACTCAATTTGTAAGAAGAATTGAATGTGTGTGTGTGTTTAGAGGACAACGATCAGTTGGCGGATATCCTTTGTCGCACTTACCACGCGACCTCAACTCTATATGCAGAGAAAACTATGTGGTTTTTGTTCTGCGACATGATTTTGAACATGTCGGAACAAGATTTGGAGTCCTCGGAACCAGGATCTAGGAATGGGGCCCTTACACTAGGGTACCAAACCGTGAGCACTTCATCGCCCATGCTGCTCGTGTTGGCGCTGGTGCTGAGGGCCACCATAGTAATGGGGGTAAGAGGACTGCCGAAGCAACGGGAAGGAAATGTGCGTGGACTGCTCCACTTTTTCAATTTGAGGTTAATTTTCACTCACACCTCCCTTTCTCTTCCGAATGCTGCTGCCCAGGAAGCCGAGGAAGTCCCAATTCGGAGTGCCGCCAAGGAAATCGAATACATGCGCCAAGCTCTAAAGGAAGCAGAGATAGCAGGGTCCGTAGGTGAGGTACCCATTGGTGCTGTTCTTGTCGATGATCTGACCGGAAAGGTTATCGCCACAGGGCGGAACATGGTTGAGACCCAGTCGGTGAGATCATTCTTACTCTCTCGCTTGATAGCTAGATGCTGTAAGCTGACGTGTTACTTCTCCTTTCCTGACCAGGATGCGACTGCTCATGCGGAGATGGTGTGTCTGAGAGCGGCCTCGGGTCGAAGAAGTAAGTCATTCTCAGCTCTCTTTTCTTCTGGGAATTCAATATTCAAGATCGCCTTTATCACTCATATCGTACATTTAGAGAACTGGCGATTAATTTCGACGACGATGTTTGTGACGATCGAACCATGCCCTATGGTGAGACCTTGACTATCCCTCCAGGAATCAACGAATGACAAACCTTTCTATATTATGTTAGTGTTTCTTTGCTCTGGCTCAATCTAGAGTGGGCTCAATAGTATATGGTGAGAATTTCTTTTAAGATATCTTTTTCTTGCGTATGTGAAGATGGGACATGAATTCGTGCCTCATGGGGAAGTGGGTTAGTATATGAGCTACGCATAATGTTCTTCTAAATGCTTCTTATTTATCACGAAGGTGAAAAGAATACCCGTCTGGGTGCATGCGAATGCGATTTTGTACATCCCTTTCACACGTTCCGACGTATCAATGGAGGAGTATTGAGATATGAAGCAAGCTTCCTCATGAAGAGTTTCTTCCGTAACAGGAGACAATCTTTGGTGAGAATTATGATTGTTTTATGTTTGTACATATTGCGATCTTCAGTACACATACGCGGAAAAACCAGAACATAATAACCCGTGAAAGCTTACGATACTCACATACATATTAATGCCTGTGGAAAGGAAAATTTAACAGCTATTTTTTGATGCGTCAACACGGTTTTACTGTTTGTGTATGTGTATCGTGGAGCAGGGTCCAGCCTCAGCGTCATCGTCAATCCTGAAAAAGTTGGGAGTCTCTCAATCTTCGGCATCGATGAGAAATCTGGCGCGGCCATTCACTAAAATCATGCGAAAACTAAGAGTTAATTCCTCGCCGTCTAATTTATTTCGAAGAAGTAGACATGGAGGGAGAGGATAAGGTAAGAGAGGAACTACTAGCTAGTTTTGTTTATGTTGCTCAATATAGTTAGATAACCAGCAGTGTGCAAATATGGTACGCCACATGTGGGCATATAACGCATGCATATAGCATGCATGTTTGCGCACATATGAAGAGCTGCGATAATAGTTTTATCACATTATTGCGCCAATCGAGGCTCTTTCGTACCTATCTAGCTATTTATAATTTTTGGAAAAATCGCGGCCACATGGCTGCCACCGTATCAGCGCCTGTCGTCTAGCCAGGTCTAACTAGCTAGATAGAGGTGCAGTTAACCAAAGTCATGTCAAAGCTAAAATGTAAATATGCTCATCACCTAGATTGCACGTAATATAACCTCTTGCATTTTGCTTTGTACGTGAAGTTGCACGCTGCATGCCAATGCAGACACTTAATGAAGGTATTTCGCTTTATTACATTCCAATATTATTATTAATTCAACATTGCACTTCTGCTGCGAGATTTACTTATTATCTGCTGATCATTGCGCCGACCAGTCGAACAAAGGTGGCTGCGGCTAGTGCTATTTCGCGATACGACAGTTGCTGCTACAATGTTAAATAAGCCAAAATCAGAAGCAAGTACGAGAGCGAACAGTTTGCCGCGGGTTGTCAGTGTATTTACTGCACTCGGAAATACCACGTCACCGATGCAAAGCCTGATTCCCCCCCTGTTCCGTCCTCTCATATTTCTATCTATGCGAGAACCCACCACCAGCACCAGGATAAGCTCCATTATTGACTCTCTGTCGTTTTGCTCCGCCTCCGCCGCCTCCCCCTCCTCCTCCACCTCCACCACCACCACCACCACCTATGTGATGCTGCTGTGCTTGCTGCAAGTACGACGCTGCTGACCCGTACGGTATTGCAGGGTACTGCTGATGATGTGCTGCTGTCGCTGCTATGGCCGTGGCTGGTGGTGGATATTGTTGCTGGCGGTGTTGGGGTGTGCTGCTAGAGGGGGGGTACTGGTTGGCATTTGTGTTAGGAGGATATTGATGATAAGCGGTGCTTCCTGAGCCACTGCTGCTGCTGGGTGGATATGATGTAACAGCAGCATTAGCGCCGTACTGCTGCGGCTGCTGCTGCTGTTGTTGTTGTTGATGATGCCCTCCTTGTGTACCGTACGTGCCCGAATACTGTCCGTGAGCAGGCTGCGAGTAGCCGCCTTGGTGCTGGTTGTTGTACGACTGGCTTGCTGCATATTGGTGATGCTGCTGCTGTTGATGATGGTAGCCCTGCTGCTGCTGATATGCTGCTGCGTGCGCGTACCTAATTTTCCATAGAAACCGTAATGTTTGTACCACTACCACTACTACTACTACTACTACTACTACTATTACTACTACTACTACAAAATGACTCACACACACACAGTACTTAGTGGTGGAGGAGTAAGAAGGGGGTGCTGATGATTCAGGCGTGTGGTAACGAGTGAACTAAAAATCTTCCTCTCTTCTTCTTCTTCTTCGTCTTCTTTTCCTTCTTCTGCTTCTCTCTCTCTCTGTGTGTTCTCACTGTTGTCCGTAGGCGGCTGCTGCAGAGTACCCTTGTCCATACCCGGAATACCTTCACACAAAGAATCATTCAGGAGGACACACAACAACGGGTGCCAATAGCTCACGAGCTGTGAGCCCTTTCCCCCTTCCTGCTCTCTTATGCTTCTCTTAGAGGAAAATCTTCCAGCAAGAACCAATTGGGGCAGCAGCAGCAGCAGCAGCAGCGGCATCAGAGTGATGACATATACATGCATACAAACGTGTATACACATACATACCCGCCGTAATGAGACGAGTTGTAGCCTCCTCCTCTTCCTCCTCTTCCTCCATATATATCTCCTCCGTGGCGCATGGAATCATGCCCCCTCTTCCCTAATGATTGAATGCGTGCAACGTGATGATGATAATGATGATAATGATGATAATGATGATGATGATGATGATGATGATGATGATGATGGTGAGAGCTAGCATATTGTTGCCGCCTTTCTGCAATATCAGTCTCTAAGTACATACATACAAGCATACACACATACACACACACACACACAGAGAGAGAGAGAGAGAGAGAGAGAGAGAGAGACATGCACAGTATTTATTGTTAATATGAATACGGTGGCTTGAGTAGGCAGAATAGGGTTGTGCTGGCCCTGATCTCATCTGGCCCACAGCTCCAGGGACTATATATAAGCACACGTTCAGCACGAACAACGACGACAGCAACAAATATGCAAACGAATATTCATCCATTCATTTCGTCCCGGAAATTACAATTGGGCAGACTGACACCGTCGATGCATTTTGTTTTTTATTTTTTAATTTCGAGGGAATCGGGGTACGGATCTTAACTAGTCATGCTCTTTCTTACTCTTATATTCGCCGTCCGACGGGAGTTTCTTCCACTCCTCCTTACTGCTCAGTTTGGATTCATTATATTCCTGATGAAGAAGAAGAAGAAGAAGATGATGATGATGATGATGGTGGTGGTGATAATGGCAGCGACGATATTGACTCGGAAGGATGGCAATGTGATAGTGGGATCATCTTTCTTTCAAGTATTAAATGCACATGCTGCCATATGTGTATATGTTTATTTATATACATTTATATATATATATATATATATATATATATATATTATAAAATAATATACTCTTGTTACAAACAGTATCAGTATCCTTCCACATCATCCGGAGAACATACATAATATGCTCTATAGGGAAGCACCAAGAACAACTCAACCAAGCTGCTGATTGATGTCATCGACGCCGAGCACGCTCAGTACCTTCAGGATTCTCTCCACTGTGGCTTTGGAGTCGAAGTAAATGAACCCAACCGAACACTCCGGAGAGATCTTATTCATGGCAGCAGAAAGGAGTGCAGGATGCGGAGGGGGGGGGGGGGGGGGGGAAGGGGTAGTGGCATGAATTTAGAAAAGCATTTGGTGCTTTTGTACAGCAGCAATTCGTGTAACATTAGGAGAGAGAGAGAGAGAGAGAGAGAGAGAGAGAGGGAGGAGTGCTCACGCGCATGTAACATGGTATTATGGTGCATCAGTCCCTCCTCACCCCTTTTAGCTTGACTGCTTGTACCGGTCCTAGGTGAGCGAAAACCTATTATTTGGGAGAGGAGAGAAGAGAGGGGGAAAAGAAGAAGAAGAAGAAAAACAGCAGCACCAGCAGCAGGAGCAGCGTTCTGTGGGGCGATGATAATGATTATGATAGTGGTGGTAGTAGAGGGGAGAGAGGAATGTGTTGTTGTTGTTGATCTATATAAAATTCATGCGTCCATGACCAAGTGCTCATGCAGAACAAGAGTAGCATTGATGAATGCTTTCTCACTTCTCCGCCCCCCCCCCCCCCCCCCCTTTGTTTTTGTTTTTAAGCCCCCCTTGCCTTTTCCATATCCCTCTCCCCCCCCCCCCCGATAATGTTCTTTGCCGATATCCCCAGGGGTCGCGTTTCACAACCTGGA
>ADNK01000452.1:0-72260 GCA_000320545.1 Bigelowiella natans CCMP2755 | reverse complement strand
TCCTCCTCCTCCTCTTCCTTTTACTTTTCCCCTTCAGCCTCCTTTTCCTCCTCCTCCTCCTCGAAGTTCGTACGGCCTACCTCCTCGATCGTCCTATCTTTTCTTCCCCCCTCTCTCTCTTTCCGCCCCCCTTCCTCATGCTGCTGCTGGTGGTGGTGCTGGTGCTGCTGCTGCGGTTCCCAAATATCGTCTTTCTTCTCCATAGCATTGGGTGGGGAGATTGGCGGCGAGGCTGTCAGCATCCTGAGCAGCTTCACTGCTGATCTCGTGCTTGCCCTCCGTCGTGCTAATCTCTTCCTCTGCTTCGCCTCCTCTTCTTTTTTCTTCTTCAATGCGGCGGTCTCTGCCAGGCAGTGCATTACGTCCTGGATCAGAACTATCTTGCCCATCGCGCCAACTACGTCGTTCAGCCTTTTCATCAGAAGAATGGCCTTCTCCGCCGGTTCGCCTTCTTCTTCTTCTTCTTCTTCTTCTTCTTCTTCTTCTTCTTCTTCTTCTACCTCCGAAACACGATGGCGATGATTACGCTTGAGACGAGTAGTGTCAGCTGATGATGGTTGGGAGGAAGAAGAGGGTGGGGAGCGCATCTTGGTTGCTCCAACGCTCTCCATGCTTGCGTCCTTGAGCTCTTTGATGTACCTGAAAAGACGACGTGAGACTAGAGGCCAAAATTAGCCAAGAGGGAGGAGCAGGAGCACCACCTAGCACCCTTTTTGTTGTTCGTCTCAAAATTCAAGATCATGTCTGTTGTTTAGTCGTTATTTTCTTGCTGCGCGACACCGCCCTATTACATGCTGATGCGCTGGTTCTCCATAGGGTGCTGACGAAGGTGGGATTGGAAGATGTACACGCTCCTGATAGACGATAAAGAACCGCAAAACCACAGAAGAAGAAGAAGAAGAAGAAGAAGAAGAAGAAGAAGAAGAAAAAGAAAAACAGAAGAACGTTGTGATGATAAGCTTCATTTCACGTACACATATGCTCTCGCGAGAATGATAGCCAGGCTGCTGCTGTTGCTGATTCAGGCAGTTTGAGTCTGAAACCTTAATACTACTACCATTTCTTTCTCTTTTTCTACCCCTACTGCTGCTGCTGCTGCTGCTTCTTTTATCATCACACTGCGATCGTCTTCGGGGTAGTACTTACAGGGGCTTGAATTCAAGATGCACTGCAAGAATAGCCATTAAGACCTCCGATCTGATATCCTTCTCGAGCGGCCTCTTGATCATCTTCTCTTCGTAACGAAAATTCTCTATAGTAGCCGATTCGACCCTAAATGCAGCCTCTTCCAGTGTGAAGGGGACCCCTTTCAGCTTCGTTGCGGCCTTCGAGAAGGAGAAAGAGCAATGCTACGGTGAATGGGAAGATCGCGCAACACGTAGTCATCATCGTTGTGAGACACTCGCCCACCTTAACTTGAAAGAAGAAGTCGCCAACCTTCTTTGCCAAGCGCCTGCGTGCAAAAAAAGGCGATTTTTCGTTTTGGAATGAGGAATATGGCCATCAAAGGGACGAGAGAGAGAGAGAGAGAGAGAGAGAGAGAGAGAGAGGGAGTGAGAAAGGGGAGGCAAATGGAGCGAGAGTATAACAAGGATGTTACCTTACAGAATCCGGTCCGAGAAGAAAATGTATGATGCTGTTGTGCTCGCCTAGTTTTCGCTTTGTCACAGGCACACCTCTGAGCATATATTCCACGTCAATTAATCGAAGATCCGCCGTACTGCGGAAATGTGGCAGCAGCTACTTACCGAATCTCTTCCAGAAGAGCGTTGTGAGCTGAAACGAGTCCGTTGAAAGAAAAGAAAAGACGTTGATTTTGCGGTGGTGTGAGATTATACAAGTGTTTGTGTTACGATGGAAAGCGACTCAGTACCATTCTCGGGTGCAGCGTGATAGAGAGGTTTGGCTATGAAGACAATTTGCAAGGAATCGAAGTCGTCGTTGTAAAACTTCTCTTCATATAGTACCTGCCCAGACCACGTCGCTTAGATTATGACTAGCGGATTAATTATATATGGAGGATGTCTAGGACGTGCGTTAATGTCTGCCGCTTGCAGAACAAATGGAAAATAATGTCTCTGATATGTGGCAAGCTTTACCCTGACAGTGGTTGGGAGTCCTTTTGCAGCAGCAGTTGTAGTAGTAGTAGTACTACTACTAGTAGTAGCTGTCAGAGTCTTGCGATCTGGGCTTAAAGTTACCCTCCTTCCATTTGCAGTCACAAGTGATCCGCCGTCGTTGGACGGAGACATCAATTGCTGAAGAGGTGTGATTGCACAACTGTTACGTCATGATGATGGACAGCGAATGGGAATCGAGCAAACATAAGTAGTGCGCTTCATTACGCAGCGTTGCTCTTACGTTAGATTTTGCTGATGAAGATGATCCCGAAGTGTCATTCACTGTCAAGATGTGGCATCGTAGAAAATCCTGAGAGAATAATGGGAACGAAGATGATACAACTGCGGACGACTCAACATTACGCTATGGACAAGACTACTTTCGATTTGTACTGTCGTTTCGAAGATTTCCTGAGCGATGACTGGGACGGAACGCAAAGGACCACAGTGGGCTCGTTCCAACAGCATTTAAGCACACTGGCGTGGTTATTCAAGGCATTCTTGAAGAAAGCATTGTCAAACAAATTTTCACGTGCCATGGCGTCGACTCTCCTGACAAACGTCCCTGGATCGACGAAAAAGCTAGTTGATCTTTTCACTAATTTATAACCATCCCTTTCTGACTATCAAGGCCACCGGTACCGACGCTAAGTTTAATCGCTCCGCTTCCCCCTCTCTCCTTCCGGAGGAGGCATTTGAGGAGGAACGTGGATTCCGAGAAATATCATGTTGGACTCCGAGAAGCATTTCTGGAGATTCTAGGAGATTATATTGCAAAATATGGAGTTTTCCCGGAGATCGTGTTCGAATCTGTAGTCGGATGCCAAATGCGATCAAATCTGTAAAAGCGACAATAGAAATAGACCTTTACATTTCCCCGAACGACAGCGTGCAGGTACCCCTCCCCTCCGACCCCTTTCCAGACGCCGTCAGTCTCAGAATTCTCGCGTTGGTCAGTAGTTCGCCTGGAGGCAGGCAATTGTTCTGAAAATGGTTGGCAGGGCCGCAGCCTTTGTTGGTAAGCCGAACATTGGCGACGATTATCTGTGTGGAACCATCTCATATTTACCGACGATGCCTTTTGGTTGTGTAGTAGCGTCTGCACTGTTCCTTTGCCTATTGAGCGCTCTGAATACCAGAAGAAGGTAGCAGCGTAAAATTCTTTCCTGCTGTCATTTTCTGATCGGTTGATTATTGTGTTTTATAAACGATGGATTTGGACGAACTCCTCGCGGATTGATCGCTGCAGCTACCAACGAGTTGGATCTCACAACCTTCAATCTACTATCAATCGGCAAATTTCGACGCCATCCTTGGGAGGTTATATTATTGAAAGATCTGTTAAAGTGATGATATATTTCTAGTTTAATCATACTTCAACAAAAAGCGCTGGGATGCATCCGTATGGGAGCTTGGGGAAAGGAATGCTTGCCACGAAGAAGACATGTTGCAGTCAACGGTAAGTATTTTATATTTCAAAAATCGTTTTCCAAACGTGATTTTAGGATGAATAAGGTGTACAACCGCGCAAGAAGAAATCGGGAGTCTTCAAACAGATGAAATCGTAGGCAACCCAACAATATATCTATTCTATCTCCTTGTGATGATGACGGCAACACACGACGGTCAATTAGGCAATCGAAGAGTGGAATAATGAAGCGAATAAAGGGAACATATCGACCGTGTGTGGTAGTCTTTATATGCTTTACTACTTGGCTGCATCCTCACTTTCTGAAAATTGAAGGTTCTAATTGATGGGACAAATATGAGAGGCAAATTCGGGTTTAAATGGTAGTGACACTACGTTCACAAACACACAGAATTTCTTTTGTCATGCCCTCATCTCCACCACCGTCCTCCACAAGGATAAATACACATACACACACAAACACACACACACACACACACACACTCACATATTATTATATATAAATATAAATATATGTATAAATATATATAATGTGCGATCAATCTGAACTATCCCTTCGTATCGTGTTCGAAAGCGCAAATGTTATTTAAAATGAATCAGGAACGCAGCAGGGGTGGCCGGGCTTGTTCAGAAGGTTTTGTGAAACTCCATCCAAAGTAGGGTGTAAATATTTGTATATTCATATAATATGCACACAACACAGTGGGCTGGGATTCATGAGATGCAAGGCAAAGCTATCGTCATCTTTGACAATAAGGTCAGAGTAGCGACAAAATCAATCTCCATGGCATTTGCAAGATGTATGATCGCAGTCGGAAATCATTATCTTAGGACAACAAGAAGACATTTGTCTCTCCTGGCGAGGGAGTTGCATCGATAGTGGCCGGGGACGGTGCAGATGCTGATCAAGTGATCACGGACGCTATCACCTTTTTCCACGATATGGATATCAACACAGTTGTGGTGAGTTACGTTCGAGATGAGGAAGGGGTTCTCACCGTTATGTCATGAGTAATGCTGGTGTGTTATTCAGGCAACAAACGACAAGAAATTAATGCGGGAATGCGTTGCAGTCTGCGGTAACCGAACTAATGCCTCACCCAAAAATAATAGCAACTCAGATAATGTATTCCAATGGGTTGTTCTAACGTGGGGGTGAGACATCTTGTATGAATACCCAGGTGCTGGCATGAAGGCAAGAAACTTTTTCTTCACGAATAATGATTTCGCTCAAGGTGGTACACAGAGAGGAAGAGAATATCTATCCATGCATCTTAGTCTGAAAAGTGTGCGCAACTCCTCATCTTTACAGTGCTCAACATGCCGACAAACTATGTCAAACTCAAGCAACGCGCCAGTGACATGGTAAAGACTCTCCTCTACCAATAGAAGGCAGCTTCGATCTTCTTTGCCTGAAGCTTGTTGTGTACATCATAAAAGGACGATTCCAACGTGCTGGAGGCAATGAATGCGTATTTGTCAAGGTAACTTAACCACAAACGAGGGCAGTACAGTTACTGTTCAGTAGTAGATTATATTATTCTTATTCACACTTGCAATGCTGACAGATACCCAGAAGGCAATCTAGCGATCACCTCCTTCCATAGCGATTCTGATCTCTACGTGTCTCCTGAGAACGATCAAGAACCAGCCTAGCTTCATCCGTTTAATGTCGCAGCAGTCATAGTGAATCCCGGCGTGCTGTGAGCTACAGCGTCCACTAGTTTTCCGCAACAAGGTCGAAAAATTGAAAACTGGACGGGATATACGTACGTAACACTTAGGAAAATGCGCAAGTGCATAAGCAGCGGGGCACATTAGAATGATGCTCTAGCAACATATATATATATATATATATATATATATATATATATATGTACAAAATAAACACGTGGAGAAGATATCTAAACATGCGACAATATAGGCTGATTTATATAATGCACTCAGGCATGAACGTCAGATTTTAATATTTTTATCAGATGTAGCTACCTGCCCGTATGCATCAAAATAGTATTATAGTCCACATCGTAGCTGCTATTTTATTCCCACGCGATCGCTCACAGGGCGTACTGTGCCACGACACATTGCTATGCACGCATAGACTTAGACTTATATATTTACTCTATTTACGATATGTTGCCAGAACAACAGCGCATATCTATAGCTATATAAATGGCCAGCTGCACAATCGCATCCAGGACGATACGAGTGATACTATCTACATGCTACGTGCGACGGAAACAATCATGAATTCGAGAGTTTTAGCGAGTATTATTTGCAGAGGTGTGAGACGGATTTGTTTTTTCATTTTTCTCCGAAATTTTTGCAGAGGTGTAACCAGACGACAGGGTGAGCTTTGTAGCCGCAACCCGGCATCAATAGCTACATACGAGCATGCATTGGCAACATTTTAATTAAAGTCATCAAGCTCGTCATATATATGAAACAGCTTGATTAAGAGTTAATAAAATCGTGCAGCCCTATATGCGTACACAGCTAGACGTACACACATTTTTTAAAAAAAACACTACATTTATTACAGAATTTTCAACTCGAAACATTCATCAGTAAAAGCAGGCTGTCGTCGTGACGAAAACGATACGGAAACGCTTATATTACGAGCTGTATGTACCATAGCGATGAATAGGTGTATATTAACATTGCCGTCCCGCCCACACACTGCTTTCCGGCAGATCGAACTATGCTCTGTCATTTGCATAAACGACAGTATTTGGTCAATTTGTTGTATCACATCTCTCTAATACGTGAGCTATTCCACATCTTGATCTCAGAAACCACTAAAGCTAGCATCTGTGTGATAATACAGCTAGCGATGCCACCCAAGATCGGCACCCACGGCAGGGTCATTGATCTATCTTCTACTGTTTCCGGTGACATGCCGCTGTAAAGGCTATTCTCTACTTGACGCCCGATATCTAGAGCCATCCGTGCTACAAATGCAGAGGATGCGGCAGTGATTAAGAGGAAAATCAATGTCGAGGAGCTGCTATCCTCACCCGGTGCGAAGGATGCCCCTACCACGCCAATTAAAACTCCAGTTAAGCACCCAAGAGCGATACCGTTCTGAGTCGGAACCCAAATGGTTCGAACTTGCTCGAATAGAAATGTTTTAGCCTCCCCTGGAGCATAAACATGGTCTGACACGTCACTAGGGATCATTGTCGTCGTCGTCGTCGTCGTCGTCGGTGTGATGCTTTTGTGGTGGATGATGGAGGCCTCATTTCAGAGAATTGTACAAACGAGTCGATGAAAAAGATTTCTCCCCCCTATACTATTCCCCAGTGCGCGTGGTTGGGCGATCGCAGTCGGGGGAGGGGTTTAGAACCCTTTAGAACCTTGTCCAGCCCACCCCTGAGCGCAAAGCAGGCGAAACAAATCTCGAGAAATGTCTCTGGTGGTAAGCTATCACTGAATCGTCGAATGTTTATTCTAGACGACATGATAAATACGATGTTTCTTCATAGAAAAGGGGGATGAACGCCCGATAAAATGAGCGAATGAAGGGATTCTTTCGTCTTAATATAAAACCCATTTTTTCCTTCTCCTCGTTCCCCCTTCCCGACGGTCGCTGAACTCCCCCCCGCGATCTTTCTTTCCTTCCGTCATTTGTCGGCCACACCCTGTTTGACTGGAAGCTAGCAAGCGCTCGCGATGTCTTCTTCACCTTCCTCCAACCCACAACTAAGGCCGGTGGGCTCAAAATCCCCTCTGTTTCAAATCCTCTTATGCTTCTCCGCTGGCCTTGCAGCTTTCAGGGTATTATCACCTCATTTTCCTTGTTTTTAAGAAAATTCAAAATGATGACTTGATGGCTATCGCTGTTAGATTTGGTGTCGAAGCGCTTCTGTGCTGTCAATTGCTCCAACTACGACGACGACGACGACGACAGGAACAGCCATGCGAAGAAGTGGCCACCTTAACACTCGACCGAGCTTAAGGAGAGGTGTTCGTGTAATCTCATCTTTGATCTCACGAAAGGCTACAGAGGAGGAAGTATTGCGAAGGTGCGAAGCCTTACTTACCATAAATCGCGCAAAGGAGTTCAATCATCGGCCATTCATCAGCGTACCATTCTTTTCCTTCTCCTCCCCTCCCCAGAATTGTCGGCCTAGGGTCCTGCGGCGTAGACTTCCTTGCTCAAGTTGCTAGGCTTGCATAAAATTCTCTGATTTTGCTTGTTTTGCCGACTTGGCGATGAGAAAGAAATTCCAATAACATAGGTGGAAGAGTATCCCTCACCCGACGATAAGATTCGAACGACCGATTTCAAGGTAGTGTTTTGCTGTGGGTGGCTCCGATTATCTAAACGGGCGTAACGGCAAAGCCTATCGAAAAGGTATTCGGGGGAGGCAACGCTGCAAACACTCTCAGCGCTTTAGGGAAGTTGGGGAATTCAGCACAGATTGTCACGGTCAGCTTCTTCCAAAACCCCCTGCTGCTATGTTCGCGATTATTGATAAGATCATCTACGGGCAGAAAATAGGGAAAGACGCTAATGGAGAGATGATTATGAAGGTCGCAATCCTAGTGATACATTATAATTATAAGGGTTATCGTCAGTATCATCATCATAATATCATCATCAATATCATCATCGATAACCCTTCTCACACCATATCTGTAGGAATTAGAATCTGCAGGCGTTGGTGTTGATTTCGTGCTCCAGTCCGATAGGTGACCCCATTCTGACCTTTTCTAGCTGACGAAGCAAAAACTGTGACAAGAGAGAGTGAGAGAGAGAGAGAGAGAGAGAGGGGGGGGGAGGGGAGAGCGATCTAACGGCGTTTATTGTAATGGCTTCCATAGGACCCCGTCCCCCTTCACCTACGTAATCGTGGACAAAAAGAGGTTGGCCGCAGGCAGCATGAGACCTGTTGTTTCGTGCCTCGTAGTTTATGGCAGAACCCAGATACGGGGAGGCATCTTAAATAACATCTATTTTCATACCCACCGCGTGCTCGTAATGCCGCGCGATTCCCCTCCCCCACCTGTTGTTGCTGTTATTCAAATCTCCAGCTCGACACGCACGTGCATTCATACGCCCGCAACAGAAGAGCTCTCGCCGGACGGTTAGTACACATCGAAGATTCTCTTTTTGCGTATCAGCGATCGCCCTACCACCGTGTGTGATGATCTACCTCCTCCTCCTCCCCCCACCTCCAAGAAATATCAGGGGAAATGCTGGACAACTGCTCTTGGGTTCATCTGGACGGGAGGCACACGCCTGCGGTAGCACACTAATACCACGAAGATTCCAATAGACGGCTTCATTGTGCCAGCACGATATCCATTCGTCAATTTCAAACGTACCGTAGGCAACAAAACTGGGTGAATTAGCGAATTCGAAAGGTGAGCCAATTTGTCAGGGATTCTCTCGATCATCATCATCTTCATCATCATCATCATCATCATCATCAATATCTTCAGAGCAGTAGCAATAGCACCACCACAACCCATCACCAACCCGATCTTCCTAACCGTCGTCGTCGTAGGCGTTCTCATCGCAATATTAATGCCTTGATCCTCAGCGTCATCATTCCCCCCACCCCCCCCAAGCTACAGCTTAGAGGCCGCGCGTTTTTACGAAAATAAAATATGGCGTGTGTTAGGAGTTCTGGTATCCCTTGATGTCGAGAAAGATCGACCCGGCTTGGCAAAACTATTGACCAAGGTTTCTCGCCACCCCTCCTCTGCTACTTCCACTACTACTCCTTGTGCTATTGTTGGGAGGGCATATCCCGTCCGGTGATCCTAGGGACGATGATGTCATCTAGCAGCAGCTCAAGCGACGATTTTTTCTTCCAAAGGCATCAAGACAGAGCGAGAGAGAGAGAGAGAGAGAGAGAGAGAGAGAGCAATCCACCAAATAACACTAAAGCCGTCGCCTTCTTCTTAATCTTCTTCTTAGTGTTATTCATAATCATTATCATCATTATTGCTCATTTTTTTCCCTGGATCGTCATCCTCTACAGGCGAACATGCTGTTCACCAATTCAAAGTACCCTCATATATTTGCCGAGAAGCATGGAGATGGTACTGCTGCTCATGACAACAACAACAACAACAACAACAACAACAACAACAGCAGCAACGACGACGACGGCTACCTTTCCTACTACTAGGGAGGCGTGTAGGTGTAGTGTGATGGTGGTGGAAATGATGATTGCAATGTCGTTAAAGGTGGCGTTAGTGATAGCTCTAATCTATCATGGTGTGTGTGTGTGTGTGTGTGTGTGTGTGTTGTGTGTGTTGTGTGTATCTGCCGAATCTCAAATGTAGACAGCAAGGACATCGAGGCGAATATGAAGACCATATTGCTCCAGCTGCCTCGTCTCCAGTTTGTCGTCAGCACAATGGGGGTGTGTAAGTGGGAGGAGAGAGAGAGAGAGAGAGAGAGAGAGAGTGTGTGTAGACCGGATTTATCCAGAGAGACGTATCGTCATCATCATCATCACCATCACCATCATTACTATCATCATCATCATCATCATCATCATCACCATCACCATCGCAATCATCATCATCATCATCATCATCACCACCACCATCATCGCTATTTCACACAATGGTGTTCGGTGTGACCCTTTTAGCGGTGGTTATCGTGTCGTCATATGTGTCGTTGAGAGAACAGCAGAAAGATTTGCCCCTTTTCTACACCAGGCTGATGGGTCGATCGCGGTCGTAAGAGAGAACAATGGAGAGGAAGAAGAAGAAGAAGGGAAAGGGAAAGACAACCGCTTCCTTACGTTCAGGTAGTCTTGAGACTCTACATTAACACACACACACACACACACACACACACACATATATATATATATATATATATATATATATATGCATAATATGTATATATTTGCAATGCAGATGTCAAGCCTGGCAAATTGATGCGAAGGATATCGTGGACACAACTGGCGCTGGTGACGCGTACATTGCTGGTGCGTAAGTGTATGATTGCTAAATTTTGGGTCGTCGCGTTGCAGATTCTATGCTGCTGCTCATGTTAGTCGATCAGGCGTTCAGGAAGGAAGATAGTTGATGCTCACGTCGATGAGAACTATTTGTTACAATCAGGGGTTATTCACGCTTTGGTTCGGAAGCAAAGTCTTGAATCTGGAATGAAATTAGGTCGTGTTTAATTGCGAGGGCAGCATATATACAGACAGTTGGCGAATGGTAGGAGAGTGAAAGAGTAGTATCTGTGTGGGAAATCATGATTCTGTGACATATAAAATATTATATGTTAAAAAAAAAAAAAAAAAAATATATATATATATATATATATATATATACATATATATATTTACCGCACGGGTCGCACCGCTTATATATATATATATATATATATATATATATATGTGTGTGTGTGTGTGTGTGTGTGTGTGTGTATTCAAAAAGGGTCTTATGTTGCGGCGAAAAAGTTGACAAGGCTGGGTGCACGAGAAGGAACTCCCTGGAGGAGTGAAGCTATCGCTGAGGTGTGCTGATTGAGAGCGAGGGGGGTGAATATACTTTCGAGGGTGTGAATCCGTGCCTTAGTCGTTTATACTTTCGCTTTTTCTTTCTTGAATGGCCTGCGTAGGTTCCAGGCATCTTTCATGTGGAGAAAATATAAGGACAAGCGCAGCGTAGCCAAATTCAGATGAGTAATGCTGGCAACGATTCAAGCAGAATTGATGATCATGCGGCGTTCATGCATGCTGACTTGCCACAATATACGTGCGTCTATGCAATGAAGTTTTCTAAGCTTGGTAGGCCACAGTTGTTCAAGTCATTCGCTAGCTACACCGCCGTCTTATCGGAGGCGCAGCTGTGCTATGACAGATGTAATGATGTGATTAAATCTTTTCAATTATCATCCTAGTGTAGCTATGCAAAACGGTGGCTGCAGCGCGTCAAATCATACTTGCATTGAATGAACAGCCTACTTGTCTGCTATACTATATGCACTTTTGTGTGTTATTATATTATATGTGTGATGCGACTACGGACAAGCTTGCATGGCAGCTGCAAGGTTGCGATGATTTGCACGTCCACACAGACAACTACAGACGTTACAATAAAAATTATAGCACTCAATCGTGCGCTTGCTGCCACGCGCAATGTCTGTCTAGATGAATGTCAAATTAAGAACGCATGTACATGCCTTCATTTGACCTGCTGAGCGTGCGCGCGCGCTTGCGCAAAATTTCTTTTGTATGCATTGTCTTGTTGTCTAGCGTAGAGTTGTCATGCTCATCAATCTTGCAGACACACGAATAAGATGCTCCTGTTAGTCGTGACGCTACTCATTGCCAAACGTACGAACATATGCACGAAAAGCAGACGTATGTTTAGGACTTATTAAATGTTTAGTGAAACTAATCTTTTGCCTCTTTGGTGGATATTTCTCCCATTTGAATCTCACTCTCTTTTCCATTAACATCCCCCGACTCTAACTGGATTTCCTTCGGAATCGCAACAGCTATATCCTCCTTCGCGCACACGATTGTGTCGAAAGTAGGCCCCAACCGAATGGCCTCTCCATAAAGGAGAACAGATGCCAACACTATAAATGCCCCCAGGACGAATAGGGGGGTGGGTTCAAATCCAAAGAGCGGGATGCAGATGACAGTAGCAAGAACCGTCGAAGTCGCATTCGAGAAACACTTCATGATGTTATCGGCATGCCTGATGGTTATCACGAAGACAAGTCATAAATGAGGAATGCCATAGGTTATGAAGCAAGGATGCTGAGAGAGATATTTACTTGACAACGAGTGCTACGATGAGGCCGCCGAGTGCGTTGTTCACGCCCAGTGCCCAGACTTTAATATCAAATCCCCGAAGTGGGTCATTGGCATCGAAGGAAGTTGAGGCGATGCAAGCTGGGATTGCGATGAGAATAGAGAAAAATGCGAGCTGGATATTGCGAAGCCAGAGGGACGGCTGTTTGCCAGGCTGCCCGCTCGCCGTCTTTGGCTGTTGCTTCTTGATCATCATCTCGAAGTACACCCCGGCCGATCCAGAGCAGATTGCCGCTGTGAACGAATAGCCCAGGCCGAGAATCATCAAGCTATCAGCACCTTCAGTAGATTTGGACACATTGTCGGGGGCCTTCGATACGTTCACCATTGCAACACCAATAGCCAATCCAGCGATCGCCATCCAACGGAAGACCTGTAATCGTCTTCCTAGCAATATTACCGACATAAGAGCTACGACGAGGCTCTTTCCCTGATATGTTACTTGGTAAACAGCCGCCGGAAGGTAACTGTTTGCGAGTTGGCAACAGGTGTTCATGATGAAGTATAATCCTGAGAGGCACGGTCACAGCAGTCAAAACCAAAGCCTGAGCAAATGCTTAATGTGTCTATTCTACTGACCTGCTGGGACCCCGAGCTTGAGGGTTGTTGGAAGGTCATTCACAAAGCTGTTCTGCACTTCTTTCATCGCGGCAACACCCGAATTTGTTTCATACGCTAGTAGGAAGGAAGAGCTGATGAGCTTCATGACCTCTGATATCAGCACGAGGACTGGCACACAATACTCCTCCCCTGGGGCTGCAGCATCAGTTGTCCTCGCCAGGCGCATGGTGATGGGAACGGTTGTGTTCTGCACCGTAAGGACCGCGAGGGCGATCGCTGCCATCCATGATATCTTCATCGAGGGGGGAGAGGGAGGGAGGGTGATGACGCAGCCTGGAAAAGTGATACCTCGGGATACGAGTTACGTATGTCGTAGGGTCACTCCAGAATTCAGCGGCCAGATGCCATCGGTGTTTGCGTTTTGGCCCTTGACGCTCGGTCAAATCGCCATGCATTTATGATCCGAACCATTGCAAAAGCAGTTTGGGTTTTAAGAAATAGAGAATCCTGGCCGCCTGATATTCTTGGAAGGAGGGAGTTCTGCACATGCGACAACGTTAACGACGACATCACTGTTTTAACACCTACATCCCCACTTGCCCAGCCATCGGGTGCTCGGCACCAACGTCACCGCCCTCCCCAAGCACACAGCTCGCACGTGGATGAGAAAGCGGACGCAGGAGATGAAGGATCAAACGCCTCCATCTCAAGCTGGTGCGGCAGGCGCGCGTCGTGGCTCATAATTCCCAATCTGCTGATCTCAGTCTGAAATATAGATGCTCATACACATCAGGAAGCCATGCTAGCAGTAGTAGTAGCAGCGGGGTCGAGAAACCAGTAACGGAGGCGAGATGGTTACGGCAGATGGGTTATAGACCGTCAGCCAAGGGATTAGCTTCCCGTGAATATGGTGTTGCTGCAAACAATACCAGCATACCCCCTTGCACGTGCCATCTTGTTCGTCAGGCTGGTTATGAGGTACGAAGGCGCGCGCGAAGACACACACACACACACACACACACACACACACACACACACACACACATACTCCTAACGCATGTCGCTGACGGTTTTATTTCTGGACGTTGTTGCAATCGTTGCATCTGGAAAATAAGATATATCGCTTTAACGATCACACAATATTTGCATACTCTATCAGGAGTGCTTAGGGTGCTATCTAAGGCAGTCGTCGCGTTCTCCACATTTGACCGAACCGTCATCGTCGTCGTCTTCCTTGCCACCGATAAATTATAATATTACTGAGGAACAGAGGAAGATTCAGGTCACTTAGTCATGGATAGAATGATGCTACATGTGGTAAAGCTTGAAATTGTCCTCCTAGTGTTTGTTACACTCACACAGGGTTAGCACGAACAATTAACGTTGTATTGGTGACATACTATTGTCAGCGCCAAGCGAAGAAACGACGTGTGACGCGCTTGGCAACGCAGGTTCCACTAGCTGACAAGAACAGTCAGAGCTTTTGTTCGCCGAGTGTCGATCTTTTCTCGTCGAGTTCCTCCTCACACTCTCTCTCTCTCTCTCTCTCTCTCTCTCTCTCTCTCTCTCTCTTCTTTTCATACAGTTTTCGGGAATTCTTGACAGCATCGATGCCTCCCTTGGTAACGACGGAGGTCTTAGCATTGCAGATGAGAATATCGAAACGGATACAGGAGGTGTTGGTAACAGCGGTGGTGATTATGGCAGTGGTGGTGGCGACGAGGACAACAAGGATATTGCTCTTAGCCGCCGGTTGGAATACTACATCTCCGAAATGCTGCCGTGTGACATTGACGTAGGGATTCCCCGCCTATGGAGCAAACTCACGATTTGGGCGGTGAGACATCACGAGGAACTATTACAATGAAAGTAGCGAGGGGGGGGGGGAGGACCATAATATCATAGTACAGAGGAAAGAATTGGGGTCTATTTGAGCAGCGTGCATAAACTTAGTTCATAAGTAGAACTTTCATCTCCATCATCATCAGCCTCTCTTGTTTTAGTCGCCATCATCACTCATCATTGGTAGGATATTTCATCACAACCTCTTGTCACCGTGTTGTCATGCAGCCCCGTGAAATGTTCGTAAACATGAAGACGCGGGATGTTCTGGCGCTCTTTCGTGGCTTCAACCCGACTAAGGTTTGTAGCGTTTAACCCAAAAAAAGAGTTGCTGTTGTTGGCGCTGTTACTCCTATTACCACTAACACGAAATCCTTTTCTATACCCAAATAATAATTATGTAACACTGCCCTTACTAGTGCTACCCCAACAATGACTTTCCACCATTTATATAAGGTCGAGTGGCTGGACGATGACCTCTGTAACATTTGCTTTCCTTCCCGTGAAATGGCAGTGGGAGCGTTCCAAGCTCTGACGGAACGAGCGAGCGAGGAGGACCTGAACAGGACCAAAAGACGTATTTCTGTGCGATACGCAAAAGCTGAGAGCATACCCTACTCAGAGGATGACTATCCCCTTTTGGCATGGCAAAGGATGATCATCAGGCCGTTACCATCGTCAGGGGCTGGAAAGGAGAGGAAGAATGAGGTTGAGGAGGATGGAGAGGTCGATTATGTGTAGTTGATATCACATTGACATCGATTCATAACCTTATGCTGCCTTCAACCCCCCCTTTAGCACATGCTGAGCGTGGAACATACAACAGCTACTCTAATCTTCCCTATCTTTTACCACCATTATTTCGGCAACTTAATAGATATGGACTGTTTCTCCACCCTTTGGCACACATGCACGAATCACTACCACGCTGGACCGAAAGCTTCCACCACATCTGCGTCCACCTTCAGAGTGGAGATTCCGACAGGTATTCCAGTACCTAGGGCCGTTAATAGGAAGTGCAAGCCCAAAAGAAGACACTGGATGAGGTGGGGCGGTGGGGAGGATTAAAAAACACATTGAGCAAAGCTATATGCATGCTAACGTAACCACAGCATGCACGCGCATTCACATCATGTGCACAGCTTGATAGCTTGGATAAACGTGCAACATAATTGGTCAAGTATCAGTGCAAGAGCTTGGCATTTTTTGCGCGAGGTTGTGTAAGGACACAGCAAGACAGCAGCGGGGTTACATCATGTCTAGATGTCCACAATCACCACAGCTACATAGACAGCGCGCGCAGTCATGTTTGGAACATGTACACGAACTAGCTAGCTAGTCGAACGTGAGAATGCAGCGCGACGCACCTAATTTGCAGCATTTTAACCAAAACAGTGAGCGAATAAGTGCACGTTGTCAACAATTTAAACATTACGATGAGTGTTCTTTTTTTTATCATGCTAGCATGTCCAGATATGCATATGTTCGTCCAAGCTCACTTATGTGACTTTAGCCAGCGCTAGCTAGAGGGCAGGCTTAGAGCTCTAGAGCGTGCTAGCTAGATTTGCATGCAACATTCTAGCACTCTTCATCAACTCGCTCGTTGCAATTCTCAACGCAATTCAAGCTGTGTGAGATTGCTGATATAGCACACAAAATCTAGGAATGATCATCCCATACACTAGTCTAGTCTAGTAGTATAGTGCAGCATGCTAGCAAAGATCTATCCTTCAAAATAAACATCTCATTCTCCATTAATTAAAAAACTTTGAATTTTAGCGAACTTCATAATTAGTGGGAAGGCACACGGAATTGGGGGGGAATGTTTCAATTTCTTAGCATGACGACTTAATTGAACGGGCCAAGTAATGTGGAAATATTCATAGCAAATTGAGTCGCCAGAAGCGCTGCCTACACGCTCTCCTGAACAACTTTCTGCTTTCCGCTGAGCAATCCTTCGTTCTCCTCTTCGAGAGACTTCCGCTGAACTTGTTCCTTCTTCTGCTGTTTCTCTCTGAAAGTGAGGTACGAGTTTCCAACGAATGCCATGCACGATATGATTATTCCGATGAATGACAAGGTCGAGATCTTTTGGTCAAAGAATACGAAAGACATTCCAATGACAAGGCACACCTTGAAGCCCCCTGCTACCGCGTAGTAGACGGAGGAGGTGAATTTGATCAGGCAGATCGTAATGATGTTATACGAGAACGCCATGAGGCCACCCGCAAATACAAGTCCGAAGAATTGAGCGGGTCCATGGGCTTCGAAGGCCTCAATAAGTTTGATGTGATCACCGACCAAGTAGGCCATGGGGATAAGGAATGCTATGCAGGGAATAGCGGTGTAGAGGAGGATATCGAAGACATGCAACGTTACTTTTTGGCCACCCATGAAATAGCCAGTCAAAACAACTTGAAGGGTAGATCCGACCACGGATGCGGTACAGATGATGAATCCAAGGAACTCAAAGTCAGGTGATGAGGACACGCCAAGAACAATGCCTAGGACCAGAAAAGCCAGGGTAGCTTGTTTAGGGAATGAGTAGCTTTTTCCCTCGATGAAGTAGGAAGCGATCGCAACAGTGACAGGGGCAAACGATCTAATCAACTGGTTCAGAGCCAACGTGCAGAATAGTAACGAGATGTTATTTAGCCCGATGTTCATACAGAAACCGAATGGAATGATCATCAATTTCGTGATCATTGCTGAGAAAGTAAACTAAATGTTAGGTTTGAGATAGCAGGGGAGAACAAGGTAGCTGCACTACCGCTGCCTTCGAGAGGAGTGCGTTTGTACCAGCTGTCTGGAGCACAGCACGCCGCAAGGAGAGCACCGGCGAAGCAAAACACCTAATTTACATATATTAATTATTAGCTCGAGCTTCATCGTGCAGTCTGTACAGTGTCAACCTGATGGGTTGCTGTGACAAATACTGGCGCAGGTAATGGTCCGTTGAAAAGCCACTTGTTGTAGATATTGAAAACAAGGTTCATGCCAAAGTAAAGGACGAGAAGAGCAACAGCTATGATAATATTGCTGCCATTCTTGTCCGACGTTGCTTCTACGATAGGCCCCTATGGAGAAGGGAACATCTGTGAGGCTAATCTCCATAACAATGACTATGAATGCAGACCTTGGCACAATCGTTGTCCTGGATAGGCTTCGCAATAGCAGAGGTGGGCATTACGGGCGCAGCAGTTGGATTGTGCTTTCACAACGTAGGATTTCAGATTTTAATGGCATATTTCGATTCGTACAAAGGAGATTTAACTACTTCCAGCCCATATTTCATGTGTCGCATCCAAAGAACTCTCGATATTTTACAAGCCGAAGACATTCTAAGGCTTTCGACACGTCTCCGGGAGAAAATGTTTCTCATTTTCTCAACAAGTGACGATACAGTCATTCAAATGCCAATACCAACGTCCTCATCCGAATCCCTGAGAATATCGGGTATTAACCAGAGACCCAGGGATTACGTTCGCGAGCTGCGTAATCATCGCCCCAACAACGAGTACGACCAGGGCCCGAACGAAGTTTTCCCCCGACTGAGCACCGTGATTACGGGTTTTGGCCTAAAACCGTCCAACTGAAGGGGCGTGAAATGCTCTGAATCACGGTTACTGCCGGGATTTCATGGTGCTCCAAGAGTACAAGCTGTTCATGGAAGCTCATCACCCCATCGTCGTGCGAACTACTTGTACCTTTCATTTCGACCTCCCACATCATTCGGGTCTAATTCAATTTCGTCGCCCCCATGATTACCCGAACTACCTGCAGGGCACATCTAAGTCCGCGTAGACTGCGGATATCCGAAGACCAGTAAGGTCCGAGGGGCAAGCTGTGGCACTCCTTCCATTGGCTGTAGACTAGAGAGGAAGGGCTTGGCGATGAGTCTGTGACAGCTTTGACTAATTTCTGTTTTTTGAATATGTAAATAAGTCTGTACGTTGTGACTCGGTATTACTGCTGTTCAAACGAATCTGTCCTCCTCGCTAAGGTCCAAGACACATGTTCCCAAAGTTCACGATGGTGAGCGATTACATCCGACATTATTTGCCCCACTTCCTTTGAGGAACAAACACAGTAATCATTTACATGCAGTTGAGGCGAAAGAAGTCTGTGAGTTATATCGATGAAAGTCTTGCCGCTCTGGCAGCAGCTGCAAACTCCGGGGGTACGGGAGAAGTTGGCCACGACTGTGAGTCGCTTGGTAGCCAGAGATTGCGACAGATGCAGCACGACTCGACCATCGAAAACCTTGATATCCAAGCTTTAGCAGAAGTAGTAGAGAAAACTTTTCCTGGCCTTGGTTACGCGGAGATCTTCAGGTCAGGTTTCTAACAAAGAGATTTTTGTCTTGCCCGCCGCACTACTTTTCCTGCCCTTCCTCGCATCTTTCTGACTTCGCCTCCCTTTTCACATTATTCCACGACCATAATCTGCCAAATAATTGTACTCCACGGTCACTGTCCTTCTCACTACAGAAAGAACGAAATCAGCGGTTCCCAGATGCTGGAGCTAGAAAAGGATGATCTTAGGGCTATTGGGATCTCCAAGCTAGGCCACATCCTCACCTTGCTCGATCTGCGATTCCAGAACTTCTCGAACAAGCTGTCCATACGGAAGGAGTATGAGGGCATCGTTCAAAAAGACAGCAGATATCTCCGAATAGCAGGATGGAAACTCATTTGTAAGGTTGAGAAAGAGGAGAAAGAAGGGGGAGAGGGAGAAGTGCGGAAGAAGTTCTTTCTCGTTTGGCCGAAGGAGCCGTCGAAGCTGAAGGAATGTAGGTTGTCTGGCCGTCAACCTCATCAGGAATGTATGAACAATCTGCTGCTAGATAGTGTAGATTGAAGTGGTAATGCTGATGGCGATGATGATGTTGATAATGATGATGATAAAGAAGAAAAAGGGGGTGGTGGACAAATAGTCGCAGCTGCTGTACATGTATATATTTCTTCTGCCCTCTCCACTTTATTCTAACTTCATATGTTATGTTGTCTAAACCTGTTGTCACCCCCCCTCCTCCTCCTCCTCCTCCTCCTCCTCCTCCTCCTCCTATCATTACTCATCTCCAGATTACTACAAGAGCAGGCCATTGCTGCTTTACGATCTGCACAGAGATTTTGCAAGCGACGGCAAGAACAACTACTTCATAGAGGGAGCCTACCGCGATGAGAGTCAGAAGAACAGTGACATCCTTCGTCTTACCCGGCTTATGCAGGAGGAGGGAACGAGGAAAAACAACAAGAGGACTAGGGGAAATAGTCTCTCGGTTGCTTTTCCTCCAAAATTGGTCGTGAAAGTGATCCCCAAGTCCAAAGTTTTCTTGCATTTAGATATCGAAGTAACGGTAAGAAATGCTACTGCACTCCCCTCAGCGAACACTCGCCCACAGCAAAGCACCCCCCTTCCTTCTTCCTCTTTCTCTTTCACGGTGGGGTTGGCGGTGGTGGCGATGGTTTCCGCCTTGCGTGCTGAGCGTCCTTGGTTGATGGGTTGACAGGAAATAAACCTACAGATGGAGAAGTTCTCCATTGCGTGCGAACTCAACATCTTCTGGAAGGACCCGGACATCTTCGCGGAAAAGCGCGCGATTCCAATCATGGACGACGACAAAGACACCGACGTGCGCTGCTTTCCGAGATGCCCCATCGCCCTGACGAGGAAGGGAGAAGATCGGCTTCCGTTGTCGTTCAACCGGTTGTTTGCCAACGGCCTAGGCCGGTCGCTTGTGATCACGCACCGGGAGGAGGATTTCTACTCGCAAGTTGGTGTAGTTCATGGGCGCTACAAACTCAGCATCAGGTCAGGAACCAGCAGCAGCAGAGCTACCAATTGGTGGGGTGGTGGTACAGAGTTGGGGGGGTGGTGGCAAATCGATTAGAGAGGAGGCGGCGGCGGCAGAGAAAACGCTGTCCCATCCATCCATCCATCCATCTATTAGATTCAGTAAATAAATGAAAGTTAAGCAGCTATCATTAAACTTATTGTACTATGTGCGAATGTGTGGCGTGCGTCTCCTCTCTCTCTCTCTCTCTCTCTCTCTCTCCCTCTCTCTCTGTGTGTATGTGTACGTGGTAATGGGGACGGGCTAACGATAGTCTCGAAGAGGAGATGGAGCTGGGTCGCTTTCCGTTTGACCGCCAGCTGCTCCACATCCCGCTGCTTGTTGACACCGGCGATTGGGTGTTCTGTGAGAAGCCGCCGGACAAATGGAAGCTCCCTTCGCACCTCAACGAGTCGCAATGCCACATCAAGCTTGCCGCGCGAGCCAGAGCGGAGTCCGTGCGACACCATATATCGTGCAGCACAGTGAATGATGATAGGGATGATGATGCGCACAACGACGACGACGACGACGACGACGAGGATGAGGAGGGGGGGGAGGAGGAGGCGCACACACCCCTTCCTATGCATTTGTATAAATATATGATATCCTGTTGATTGTGCTTGATGAGGGATTTGAAGGGGGTTGTGCGATTATTGTTGTGCTCACTCCTCTAAGCTGCTCCCGTTCTCCTCTTCCTCCTCCTTCTCCCCTCCCTCCGTCATCGGTCTCGCCGATTCTTGCCCCTATGCATACAGATACTGTAGCCAGGAAGCAACGGTGACTTACGACCTGGATGGCGGCGTGATACAGTTTATCGCTCGAGTGCAACGCTACCAGAACTTCTACTTCCTCAATATGGTGCTGCCAGCCTTCATCATCACGATGATTGGGGCCGGGGCGTTCTTGTTCGACGTGGACTCGGAGAGGAATCTCGAGGCGAGGCTGACGCTGGTCATCAGGCTGCTGCTGACGATCGTCGCGTTCAAGCTGTGGATATCCTCGGTGCTTCCGATCATATCCTATACGACGGTAATAATGCTGCGAATAATATTGACCCCCCTCATCCCACTAGCCCCGACGCCTACTGCCAGTGCCGCCGCTGCTCTTCTTTTGCTGCGGAGAGGCGGCTTCCATTGACTGATGATTGCGATGCGAGTATAGCTGTGTCGCATTTATGTGTGTCTACGCTAGTGCTCTTTAACGACATACATCTTCTCCCCATTTGCTGCTGTGTTGTTTTTGCTGGTGGCGGCGGTGGCGGCGAATCGCATTAACCAAGGTGATGGATATGTACATCCTGTGCATATACCTCCTCATGGCCTTCGTGGCGCTCGAGGCCGTATTTGTATTCTTCATCTCAGACGCAGCAGCGCGGGGATTAGACATCCTATGCGCCATAGTGTTCGTCGTGTTCTGGGGGGGGTTGAACCTGCTCTATGTGATCGCTGCTGCTACTGGCTTTGCGTTTAAGTCATGGGAGGAGGTAGAGGCAGATAATAACAGAGAAAAATTGTACTACAAATCTGTCGTCACATTGCATAAGCATGAACCCAAGAAGAGCCGCAGCCTCGCCAACGCCGCGGCCAGGCGCTTTGAATCACCCAGTCATCGCCGTGACGAGGAAGTGAAAGGAAACACAGACGCTATCTGGAAGGACGGTGACCCGGTCGTCGAGCTCAAGCATTCCACGGATGATAAGAAGATTCACGATTATCCGAATGGAAATATCAGCGGCAAAAAGGAAGTGTCCTTTGGTGTCTCCCCATCGGAATCCTTGACAGGGGAAAGGCCTGCTGCGACTATGTGCCCTCGCGGTCATCGGCAAACGGCGGCAGACTTCGTAGAAGCTGCTGACATAACAACGGTAGCAGGGGATAAATGCAGCGGGAATGGTGGTAATAGTGGTGATCATAGTGAGCATGCCATGGCTGGTGAGCAGTCCAGCAGCAGACCATCGGCGGTGACGGTTCGATTATCAAATTTGAGCAGTGTGTAGTTGTTATGAATTGCCTGTAGTGAAATTGTCACGTCAGCTCGCAGCTGTTACTGTACGTGTATGAAAAACCTGCAAAGCTTGCCTTGCGAAAGGCATTGAAATAAGTGTAGCATGTTGCCTACATATTTGGCATGGGCACATCACGCAGATGTCCATCCGTCCGCTGAAGTCCATCATTTGTACCCTTCTTCACCAAATCAATGCACTACTTGCACAAATATCTTTGCATGGCCCATGCAATGCACAATCACCATCAACTACCGTGCTAGCGTGCCACACTGCCAGCTTTCATTGCAAGCACAGTTTGGGTCAAAACAAAGAACAAGAATGAAATTCGTACGCATATCTAGGCTTGTTGACAAGCTAGCAAGTTCTAGATGCTGTATCGTGGCTGTCTCGCTTGCATTAGACGGCTGCACTCCATTTCATGCCATTGCGGTGCACTTTTTCACAGCACATGTGATGATGCACATTTGGGTTTGCACAACACCACAAAAGCGCTTGCTCGTTGTCAGTCTAGCAGTGGATCATGCAGCATGCACTATATATATCAACATGGTGGCTGTGCTGGCACACAATACGTACGGGTACGTTTTTTCATTCTAGTCATTACACAAAGAAACTCAAAGTGCATCATCAGGTTCATCGGTGTCGGAAGAGGTGCTACGATCAGATGCATCAAAATCCTTCACCTCTGCCTTAGAGAGTTCCAGAAAATTGCGGAGAGCATTTGTGCGAGCCTGTGCTTGGATTCGCTTCTTTGTTTCACCAACTGCATCACCATTATTCTTCTTTACAGCTTCTCGAACATGCGAAGAAGCCCATGCTTGACGTGATGTTGGCCGGGAATCTTGAGGAGGCAAGTACAATCTGGGATCATTGTCTGTAAGATTGGAGAAAAAAGAAAACTCTCTGGTGGAATCGGAATCCTCAGAAATAGAGGTTCTCTCGATCTTCCTACGCGCTTGCAACTTCCGCTCCGTAGGCTTCTCACTGCTGGAATCGGAATCCTCAGAGATAAAGTTTCCCTCCATCTTCCTACGCGCTTGGAACTTCCGCTCCGTAGGCTTCGTTCTTTCACGAACTACAGCTTCTCGAACATGCGAAGAAGCCCATGCTTGACGTGATGTTGGCCGGGAATCTTGAGGAGGCAAGTACAATCTGGGATCATTGTCTGTAAGATTGGAGAAAAAAGAAAACTCGCTGCTGGAATCGGAATCCTCAGAGATAAAGTTTCCCTCCATCTTCCTACGCGCTTGCAACTTCCGCTCCGTAGGCTTCACACTGCTGGAATCGGAATCCTCAGAGATAAAGTTTCCCTCCATCTTCCTACGCGCTTGGAACTTCCGCTCCATAGGCTTCTCAAATACCACCGAGAACGTGTCTCGCGTGCGATGCAAAATATACAGTCGAATTCTAATATCTTTGTCTGTGCTCAAATCAGGGCATCTCGTAGGGCCATCTAATTCATCACTATCCCCCATCCTGAGGATCTTCCAGCCTTTTTGAACACCCGCGCGCATTGCCTGTGTGCTTTCTTCCACCTCTACCACCCGGCAGGACTGATACGTGAACCCAATGTCGTTACCAGCCTTGAACTTCAGCGTGACGATGTGTCCCTCGTATACGCTGTCTCCACCCGATCTCATCTCCTTGAGCTCTTCCTCCTTAATTTTGCTTCGAATGCAAAAGCAGCACCACGCACAAAATGGGGACAGGATGAAGGCATCCATGTAAAAGATGGAGAAGGCGCGGAAACAAATGTCGTTTGCGAATGACAGCATCGAGGCACTCCAGAAGTCGTCGAATTTGTCTCGCAGTCGCCAAGAATACACAGCAAGCAAGAACCAGCATCCACTCAATATTGTGCACGAGAAAAACAGGGCGACGTAATCCCTTGAACGCCATTTGTGCGTGTCTACGTCGTGCTTGCCGCCCTTATCGTCCTCCAAGTGACGAATAGTCCCCATCGTCGTTCCCACCATGTCTGCAGAGCTCACCATACGCCGCAACCTTAGTCGAGACTTTCCCCGGGCAAGGTTTAGTCGAGACTTTCCCCGGGCAAGGTTTAGTCGAGACTTTCCCCGGGCAAGATTTAGTCGAGACTTTCCCCGGCTGAGCCTTAGTCGAGACCTTCCCCGGCCAAGATTTGGTCGAGACATACTCCGGCTAAGCACTGGTCGAGGCCCAATGCCTTGGTGATGCATCGTCGAGCCTGGAATACCCGAGATTAATACTGACGGGCTGTCGTAGTCTTTGGCAGAAGACGCATCTTTGAGAGAGTCTGTCACTAGATTTGCACCACTCTCCTTAAGCTTGATATCTTCCGGGCCTAAGACCAGCGTCCTAGCTAGCTGAATGCTACGTATGTGTTGTGTGCGTTTTGAGCCGTTACTCTCACTCGCATCCGATTCCGAGAGATGCAGCGGTTGAGTCGTCTGACTTGATGATGTTGTGAAATCAGCATATCCATGGGGCCTTAGCTGTTGTTTTTTGCGATCCCCCGCCAACTCAGCAGCTGCGATTGCACCAGCGGCTGCACCGATGGCGTGTGGAGAAACGACACCTTTTGTCCCGTAGCTCGACCTGTTGGATTCCTCAACGTCGAATTCTGACTTGTTGAGTTTTTCCCTGTGAATATAATCCACATTTTGATTGGCAGCTACGTTAGTTCCAGTTTGTTGCGGCCTGTGAACAATCTCTACTTTTTTCTCATCCTCGTCGCTTGAGGTATCTCCATTGTCCTGACATATCATTGAAAAAAATAACATTAAAGGCTGGTGAGTGCTATCCAATTCGAAGAGAAGTAACAACATCAAATCATGCACAACAAGATCAGACTAATGCTTGAGATTAGTGAAACCTCTCCATCTCCGTCCTCATCGTCCTCCTCCTCTCTCCTCCCCAAATCTCCCTCTCCATCATCATTCTCTTCTTCATCTTCTCCCTCATCAAGCTCGAAATCATCATCCTCCTCATCATCTTCATTCTCGGCCAGCTCTAATGAAGCCAGCTCACCAGAGAACAACGAGAAGCACGTGATTAACAACTGCACCCATCCGGAGTACATAGCGTAATCAAGTTTGACATAGTAAGAAGATGGGGTTTTGCGGGAGTACAGATTCAAAAGGACATAGGGCACTGGAAACGCAAGGAACATCGCCACCAAGGCGGCAGAAGTGTCTGCAGAAAAGAAAAGTATTTGCTGCTCCTGGTCGAGTAATAGCGCACACAACATCATGGTGTTGAACAGTAGGACAATGAGCACAACAACTCTCTTCGCTGAGGTCATGTGGTCGCCTGGATGCCGTAGAAAGATCGATGTCCACACGTGTTTTCGGCGGAAGCTCCACTTGACTGAACGCCAAAATCGATGCCACGAACGCTGCCTTGTGAATCTTTCCTCCATTATCATGTTTGATTTGCGCCAAAACGCTTCTGACGATTCATTTCCGCGCGATGCCCTCAGCCATGAGTCATAAAGAAGCGCGGGGCCCAGCGCAAAGATCGCAATGAGCAGCAGCGTTGTAGAGAAAATAGTCACTGGATTTGCGAAGGAAAATGCGTCGGCTTGAACGTCAGATGCAGAGAACGTGTTAACTGATACGCTAAAGGCGGTCAAATGCTTTGCGCTGCATACAGCTCCGGAACGGGCAGAATCGTTTTGGTTGCTGACTCCTGTCCCTTCTGCCGATGAGGAAAAATTTGCGAATGCGACTCCATCGTGCCGCCACTCCATTTCCTCAGGCGACCAGTATTTGCACCTCACATTTGCGGACCCGGACGTTACCGGTTGAATCGGCATCGAGATGTAGAAAGCATCCTCGCTACCGTTGACCTTGACATCACTCCCAGCCTGACTGAGTTTCACAGACATAACACCTTCGTTCCCTCCATCAACTTCGTTGCCATCGCTGCTCTGATTTGAACGATACAACGAGGTCTTGAACCATACAACCTTTGCGCTAATAGATTGTTGCGGTGTCAGCTGTTCTCCGCCCAACCCCTGCGCATCCGTGAGAATCTGTACCTTCAGACTCGCAGATGATTCGGAAGTCAACTGGGAACCCTGAAGCTGCCCAGGGGCAACGCGAAGGGCCAGCAGAGTAGCACGAGGGGTGACGATGTCGGCGTTTGCTTCTCCCTCGAGAAGACTGTCGGCTAGTTGCTGTGTGATATTCAAACTCGTCTCTTCGAGCTCTGCGGCCATCTCAGTCACTTCCTCCCAAGCTGAGCCATCTCCAGTGATGCTCTGATTGGCGAGCGATGCTGCGACATTGCCTAAGATGTTTGTGGCAGCGCTCATTGCCTCTGGCGTGAAGAGAATGTCTTTCGACATATTCTTCACTATCCCAACCGCTAGCTGCTTCGTTTCTTGATTGAGGATCTCCGGGCTGCTGTCGTCGAAGTCGGTTGCAGAGGCGAGGAGCTCTAGAGGCGTGTTCACGCTCTCCTCTACCCCGACATCAGTCAGGCCATTCAAGAGCGCCTGGATATCCTTGGTAAGATTGAAACGAATCTCGGAGAATCTATCAATTTGCTCCTCGTGGTTCTGAGCGGGGGATGATGGCATCAGCTGGAGGCTGTTAGAACTAACCGCCATCGCACGGAAATAGAGGGCGTAGCCTGTCACGTCCCCATTCTCCAGCTTTTGTGAGAGCACATCCTGGCCCTCTGCGTAATCAATTTCCGTCGGCAACACCTGGACGACGAACTCCGAAGACGCTGCTGCACCCAGAGAATCGGAAACTATTCCTCGCACTTTTCGCTCCTTTGCCGACGAGGAAGTAAACCTTTCAGGCGAAATAAATTCAGGTGCCAGAGAAAATAACACGTATACTACATTAACTCTTTGTATCCTCACTTTGCACACACACACACACACACACACACACACACACACAGAGAGAGAGAGAGAGAGAGAGAGAGAGAGAGATACTCACGCATCGATACAAAATCAAACAAAAGGTGGTGTTTTAATTATTACAATAAGGTATCAAAATAGTTGAGGAGCTGCGACTCGCACATGTCCATTCCAAGGGGTCCCGTTACGTCTTGGAACTTGTACCTTTAATGGTCGTTGTAAAATCAGAGCAACGCAAGCATAAATAAGAACACATTAATAATAATAATAATAATAATAATAATAATCCATTGATATTCTATCGTGCTCCGCTACTTATTACATCAGTGGCTCGTCGGCGTCGCTCCAATCACGGCACCAGAGTCGAAAGCGCGTTTTCATGCTGAGACCAGCCTGGGGCAGACTTCCACAGTGTCCAAGTCTCGGAGAAGAGTTCATCACGACCTCGACCGTGCTGCTAGCCATTCCTCCCTTGGAGTTCCACGCTTGAAATCGGAACTCGTAAGTTCGCCCGGGAACCAAAACGTTTGGGGCGATAACCAACGCAGTGATGTTTTCAGTCTTCGAGAGCACGTTCTCCGTTGACTCTACCAGTAGGCCTGGATTACTACGGCACGAATACCTTGAGTGGCTGATCTCGAGCCCGCTTGAATCGCTTTGATTGCTGTCGCCTGGAGGGGCAACGAAGGTGAAAAGAGAGACCTTTTCTCTGGGATTCGCGGAACCGAATACCAATGCGTTGGGGTCGCCGCCGAGGACACGGCGTAGTTCGATGTTCGGGACTGGAACGGAGCTTATCAGCAACGATTGGTGTGCGGAGACACTCTGCAGCCCATCCCAGGTGGTGAGATTGAGCGTCACCCGGTACCTGTTTCCCAGTGACAAAGATATAGTATACGCGATATTTTAACGGGCGGTACGTGAGTGCGCGTGCGTAGTAGCATGCTTCTCTCTCTCTCTCTCTCTCTCTCTCTCTGTGTGTGTGTGTGTGTGAGAGAGAGAGAGAGAGAGAGAGAGAGAGAGAGGGTCGTTGACTAGCTATTACCTTTCGTTAGGGATGAGGATGCCACTGAGGATTTTGACTGAAGTCACGTTCGCCCATGCGATGACCTCTGTGTTACAACTTCTTTCCCCCGAACACAAGCTTATCGACCATCGAAAGTACGGTTGACGATGGGGTGATACAGACTCTAAGCTTGCTGTACCATCCAACAAATGAAAGCCTCCGTCTGGGATGTAGACTGTGCGTTCGATCCCGCCTTTGATGACAGGCCGAGGAGTCTCTGCAGCGCACTTGATCACGATCGTCGAATTGCTGACCCCAACGGGCTCCTAAAAAGGTGCGCGCATTATCAGATAGCACATCATCTCTTTATAAAACAACATACAAGCATATTCGCAGCACCTCGTCAAACAATGAAGTTTGAGTCCTCAGTTGACCTCACCAACACTATTACACAGCATATATACCTCTTTGAGAAAGGCCGAAATTGTCAGCACAAGCGCATAGACGCCTCCGCTCTCTAAGGTGTGCGCGGGTAAGAACAACGCAATCTTCTCAGCATTCGGGATGTGCACTGGCGAGGACGTGACAGTGTTGATAATGGTGCCATACTGAACGGCGAGTGGCTCAAGATTGGGGGAGCTAGGTCCCAGCTGTGACCATTTTGCCTTCATCCTAAATCGAGGATCGCCGCATGGCGCGTACGCCTGTGCTCTGATTACTGTTAGCTGAGATGCTTTGATAGTGATGAAGTTTGGAGAAGGAATGAAGACCTCAGGAATGATCCCATCGATTTTTGTTAGAATGAAGGTGCCGTTTCCCGAGTCTCCCAGCCAGTTTTGCAGGTACACCGAGAACACATGCCGGCCTGATGTGAAATTAAGGCCCGAAAACTGTAATGATGTACTGCTGGAAAGGAGTGTCGAAGCCTGCACGAGATCGCCCACATTCGCGTCGGGGCCCTCGTATTGCCATGCGACGGAGTGGAACTCCCTTCCGTAGCTATACTTGGAGGGCGAGGCGTCAATCGAGAACACATCACAATCACCCACCATCCCTGGCCCCACTATTATCGCGACGGGCTTCTGCAGGCCATATCTCGGTCGCTCAGTGGGCTTCGAGGAGGGGGGGTTGGGTGGGGAATTCCCGGTCGCGTCCCTTAAGATATTCCCCAGCACTCCGATTTCGTCGCCGATGAGCAACGAGAAGCCAGAGCCCAAGAACACTAGGATCGTGTCAGCCTGAAGCCATGCGCAGCTGGCTGCCGCACCTACCCGCGAGAGGGAGAAACTGTCGAGAACGTCTGGGCATCCCGATATTGGCGGTTGATTTGTGTCCTTCTCGAATTTGAGATGCAGGGTCGTCAGATCCGCAGAGAGAAATACCCTGAGAAGTACTGGCGGGCCGTACGTCGGCGCTTTTGTTACCGGCGAAAGAGTTGTAGGAGTGCAGCTCGGGACACCCGTGGTTGGCATAACTGTCGATGGTGAGAGTGTCGAGGGCGATAAGGTTGAAGGCGAGTTCGAAGTTGGAGACTCCGTGGAGGGCGAGATTGTGGTGGGAGATGAACTTGAGGGAGACATCGTACTGGGACTCTTTGTGGCGGGAGAGGCTGTCGAGGGGGAAAGCGTTGTTGGAGATATTGTCGAAGGCGACAAGGTAGTCGGGCTGCAAGATGTGGGGGAAGTCGTGTATATCCACCTCACAGCGACCATCGATCCACATTTCTTACCGCGCACAGAAGCTAGGAAGTACACACCCTCACTCACCGGAACGTCTCTACTGTATCTGAAACCAAGGATAATGCATGAGGATATGTGTGAGCAGCAGCAGGAAGGAGTGGGAAGAGGAGAGAAGATAACGTGTTCATCATCACTGAGATTATTGAGGAATCGTCGAAACTATGACTAATGAGATAAACGAAATGAAGGAGGACACACCCGCCGCAGTGCACGTTCCCCCAGCTGACAACTCCCCCGTTGTTTCCCTTGAGGGCGGAAAAGGAGAACGTCCCGGGGTTTATTTTCGTCACTCCGGAAAGCAGTTGCTCTGCGACGAGCGAGCTATTGCCTCCCAGATCGTCGTCCCCCCAAGTCACCACGCGTCCTGTGTTTGTGATGGCAGCAAATGCGTATCCGTTTGAAACGATCTCCCGGACGCTGGAAGCAACGACTGAGCTCAGATTCTGGGGGATTGATGCAGGATTACCATACCTGTTTGTATAGTGCAATTTTCAAGAGTTAGATGTACATCGCCCAATCAATATGCTCTCATCTCTACAACCCGCCCTGGCTTCCCCTCTTCCGCCCACTCAGTGTCTGTGAAGCAAGAATGAAGATCGAAAAATAGAGCGTTCATGTTTTGCTCGCTGCACACTTTGCCTTACCCCCAAGCCTTGACAGCTCCCCCATTCGTGAGAACCGCAAATGATGCCCAACCCGCGACCACCTCCTTGACCAACGACCCGGCTATACTGCTCTGCACATCCCCTGGTACTGCGCCCCCATGTGTGGGCACTCCCCACGCCAAGAGCCCCCCGGATGTTGTTGTCCCGGCGAAAGACAGATCTGATGCAGCTACTATCGAAGCAACATTTGACGCCACGCTACTTGCAGCAGCTCTCTGTGCAAGGAGCGACGATAAGAAAGGGGAGGAAAGCTCGCCCGCGAACACCTGCGCCCATCCGACATTGCCTACCAATGACCCGCCGCCAACGAAGAGTATACCTCCTGCCCCCCTCCCCTCCGCGTCTGCACTGGTAGAGATGGAAGGCGGAGAAGAGAGGGTGATAGAGGGAACCGAGCCTCCATGTGTCGACAAAACATCGACGTCTCCACCTGCACCGTTGATGTATACCGCAGTTTTGGGAGCGTGGGAGCAGGTCCCCGATAGCGTTGGGGCGTACAGAACGGAGACATGTGCCTGCGTCAGAGCTACAGATTTCCAGATCGTGAACTCCTTTATCACTCCCTTGAAGTATTGGTCTCGAGAATAAGCGCTCCTGACAAATAATTTGGCGGTAGACGGTTGCATGAGGGTTTGGGTCATTACCGTGTTCCTAATTGCCTGCTTGTCTCCTCCCCCGCCTCTCCCCACTCCCCTCTCTCTGTGTTTGTGTGTGCTGCTCTCGCTTTGTGTATCTCCTACAGACCTTCCCAGCCATACTTTTCGGGTGACAGCAGGCGTCGCTATAGTTATAGTGCTGAGGGGCGTGCCGTCCATATAAAAGGAGCACGAAGATGCCGAGCAACTCATAACAAAGTGGTAGAACACGTTGGTGTTGATCGTAGGCACATTGAAATATGATTGTTGTGACGACCCCTTTAGGACTCTAGCGAACAGCTGATTTGTGGTGTCGCGATTGCCCACCTCTATCATGTTATTGGCAGCGGAGGAGAAAAAAGTGAAGATACGCGACCATCTTCGGAATGAGTCAAATTTTGCCCACACTGCGATTGAAAATGGAGCGCCAAATGCGGAGTCAGGAAGAGAGACGTAGTCGTTTTGACCATCGAACGTCATCCCGACACCTTCTACGCATCGCACTCCGTTGTGCAACGTAAGAACACTGCTCCCATGCGTGTCGAACAAGTTGCAGGAGACAAAGCAAAAATGATTGTCGGGACGGGGAACGGCGTCCATTGGCGATGCAGCTTGGGACGAGGTGTTGTCGCATGGGAATCTGAGCCAATAGGAAATAAATATTAAGAAAATGACTGGTTACAAATAGATCAATGCTGGTGAACCAAGTCGTATCATGTCACCACACCACGCCACGCCGTTGCTCTCTCGAAAGTGGAATGGGATGAAAACGACGACTGAGGGAATGCTGAGGGAATGAGCATCTCCTCCTCGCGAGGACGGGCTTCAGGTATTTATACTTGCTGAGTGCACACGCTTGTGTGGTGTATATCTTTTTGAATAACGAGCATATTACTTTGCACTCACGGCGACATGCGTCCATGTACTGAGGGGTACGCGCCGCGGAGGCAACGCGTAATACGTCCCATTGTCAAACAAACATAGATCCCGATTAGCATTCAGGGAGATTCCGAAGCTCCCATATCGTAACACTACTGCATACGATGATGGGGGAGGCGACGCGTCGACAAAGACCCACACCGAAAAGATGCGTGAGTACTCTTGGGTACAGCTCGAATTTCCTAATTGAATTCCGAGTTCTATGGAAGTCTCAGCATCGAATGAATAAGGTGCGTAAAAGAGGGGTGATGATGGCTCCAAGACTAGACCGATGTTGCCACCACCGTCGGAACTGTAATCGCCCCAGCTATACACCTTGCCTGCGCGCCATATCGGGGGATAACAAAAATGCAAAGGTCAAGCGTAGCAGGGACACCGACACACACCGACACACACACACACACACACATATATATATATATATATATATATATATATATATATGTACTTCACCGTCGCTCCGAAGTGCTGAGAAGCTTTCGAACAGGTCATCCAGCACACTTGTCGTGCCGACAATACTGGTTACACTCGTAAGTTCTGTGAGGATGCCGAAGGGAACTACGCCTCCGTGTTGTTTGGCGCCCCAACAAACGACCGTCCCGTCTTTCAGAAGAGCGGCGAACGCATGCGATACGGTTGCAATCTCGCGAACACCTAGAGGTGAAAAGGATGTAAAGGTGTGCAGGACACAGCAAAGCAAAACGCCACCACGGCCATGCAATCATACTCATGAGCCCGCAGATCATGCATGCTTTCTCCGAGAGATGCTGGATCACATATAAGAAAGGTTTTTCTCTCTCGATTTCCCTTCTCTCTCTAAACGGTATGCGCTCGCTTCTCCAAACACATTGGTAGCTCTGCAGCATCAGGAGTCTCGGAGCGCACTATTGTTCGAAGACGCTAGCTGACAATCGCGGCACTGACCTAGTCGCTCCATCAACGCCCTGCCAGCACTCGGAAGATCGCCGCCGAAGCCCTTGTCGCCAAAGGCATAAACTTTTGTTCCCGAGGTGTTGGTGACCACAACAAATGCACGAGTAGTAGCAGCCACGGTCGCGGCGTTGTAAAACACGCTAGAGAAATTATTAGCCCGGCGCACATCAGCAAGCACGGTTGCATTACCCCAGAACACGGCTGAGCAAACACAGTACAAAGTTAGCATTGGTAGCGTTCGATATAAATAAATAAAAATATATATATATATATATATATATATATATATATGTATTTAGAGAGAGAGGGAGTATGAAAGCGAGAGAGAAAATAAGTGGAACTTTCCCGTGAATATGAGCAAGAGCAAGCGTGCCTTTCCACTACGACCTTTTCTAGAAGGCGAGACTCCTATGAACCCTCGTTCATTACCATGGACCTCTTGGAGGGCGCGGGCAGAAGCACCAGCCGTCCTTTTCAGCTCAGCCACAGCAAACGGTGGCATCTTCCAATTTTCCCTCTGCCCAGGATCTCCCCACGAGACTACATCCCCATTTTGCAGTTCTGCGACGTATCCAATGGCGCCGGAGAACATCTGCACGGGACCCATCCCTTGGGAGAGCCGATTTGCAGTCTCCGGTGCTATTGCTGCGCCGTAGCTCCTATCACCCCAGGCCACCACCACCACCGACGTGTCCACGTGAGGACAGTGTGTTGGTGTTAGCGTGGTGGGGTTGCAAGTGATGGTTGGGACTGTGGTTCTCGGAGACAATGTCGTCGGCGCGAGGGACGTCGGCGAATATGTTGTGGGAGAGCAGCTCGGGCTAGACGTACCTGATCGAACGACGATGATAGCATAGAGTCAGGGATGCAGGATCATAGGAAGACCGCATGTGAGTCTCACTTAAGCGGGGAGCGAAACATATTTTATGCACTCTATGATCAGAAATATGGGTACTGCTCAAAGCTACCATATCACACACAAGCCTGGAGAGATAGAAGACAGTTCGGTTGACCATTATATATATATATATATATATATATATGTAAATATATTTACGATGTTAAAGACATTCGACACCAGAACCTCGCTACTAGCCTCCTGTCACAGCCTTCTCCCACCCAGCCACTACTAATGCTAATACTTACTCGGGCTCCGCGATGGGGCGCTTGTCGCGGGATGCGCTGTCGCGGGTGACTTTGAAGGACGGGCAGTGGTCGGGGATTTGGATGTTGGGCTGCGGCTCGGATAATGCGTCGGGTATTTCGTCGGGTATTTCGTCGGGTATTTCGTCGGGTTTTTCGTTGGCTGGCGGGTCGGGTATTTCGTCGGGTATTTCGTCGGGTATTTCGTCGGGTATTTCGTTGGCCAGCGGGTCGGGTATTTCGTTGGGTATTTCGTTGGCCGACGTGTTAATCTGGTGGGGTTTCGCGTGATAGTAGGGCTTCTTGTCCTCGGAGATATGGTTGGAGAGGCTGTACTAGGGGTTCTCGTCACTGGCGTAAGCGTGGGGTGGAATGTACGCTCGCGGGTCTGACCGAACAAATATATGGCAATGATGATTCGCGGTGGTGATGACTTGGTGCGCCGTCGGTCTCTGTGTCCATGCGGTGTGTGCAACGCATATGCTTCGCGCTTCTAGCAGCAGGCATCCTTACCGAAAATTCCCACTCCACCGTGCCGCTACTTGTTCCTTGCAATATAATTGTGAAAACTCCGTACCTACGATGTCGTTGCATGCATGTTATTTCCTTGCCTTATCCAATTTATTTCTCCTTCATCATCATCATCATCATCATCATCGTCGTCGTCGTCGTCATCGCCAACATCATCATCGTCATCATTGCCATTCTAGGGTTGATTAAGAGTAGATAACGACACAAACGCAGTCACACTACTTGCTGGATAAGGAGAGGGGCAGCGAAGCTGTGGCTCCTATGGTAAGTATTAACTCCCAGCCTACCACACCGAGTTCATGCATTTCAACTTAGATCATACACAAATCTTCGGGAGTACAGGTAGTTAACATGAATGGAGTCAGTAACTACAGCTTCCAAATTTGTTACATTTTGTGTAGTCCTCGTATTTTTGTTGGTTACGTGTAAGCGCAAAGCAAGACCTCATTTTGATTACCTTCGTACACTTTAATGCTATTTTGAGGCGCCAACTCCAGCCTAGAAAACTCGATCTGGGGCAGGGGTGACGAAAAAAGATTTCAGGGATGTTTGGTACGTCAGTGTTTATGAAGAATTTCTACTCAAATATTCGTCGATTTTTGTCAACCCGAGCAAGAAATAATGTTGGGTATTTACTATCAAGACTGACTTGAAACTGTTACTTGCACAATATGAGCAAGTCCTTTCCCCTTCCCTACCAACTCCTTCTCGCTCTCACGTATCTATGGATACGCCCAGGCTTGCACGTTGCATCTACTTACAACGTTCCCGGGAACTGAGAACTGGCAAAGTTGCGAGCTTGTTTCGTTGCCTGAGTACGTGCTCCCATCGCTGGAGATTTTATAGCTAAGGAAAGTTAAATTACAGTTCTCAAATATTACTTAGCAAAAATCAGAAGAAGGTATCCATTTTTCGTCGTATTAAAATCCTAAACCCGCCTCCTCCCGAACCCCCCCCCGGCCCGAGATCCGTGACTGGCTCATCTATCCTGTTGACCATACCGTGTCCCACACCGCGGGTGTGGCGTTGCTGGAGTCGCGCAGAAGAAGCCTCCTTTGAGGTTCGACGCCGACTACAGTGAGTATCGATTACGACAGACCAATCAGAAAGTAGAAAGAGAGAGGAGATTTCAATCGGAAAATTAAGTGGGAAGGGAAAGAACAGAAAGCTATTGAATATACACCTCCGGAAGTATTAGATCACAGGGACACAGCCAACAGATATTGTTTGTTCTTCCAGTAAACGATTCGTTACTCCATAAAATCACCGTCCCTACATCTACTACTACTACTACTACTACTACTACTGCTACTATCTACTATTACTACTATGTTATTGTTACTGCTACTCTCATACGTTGGTCCAGGTCGTTCGGTTTCCGCGGGTATAGACTATACTCCTACTGTCCAAACGTTGCCCCTCCCATCGTGTGAAGTCCCATCGAGAGCCATCCAACCACACCCAGGGTTTAACCAACTCCAGCCGCATCGCTCCAAGCCTAAAGACAAAGCTCGTTAGGAATATGTTCTGTTGCGTGGGGAGGAGGGATGGAACGAGAGGAAAGCAGCACGCCGCATGAGCATATCTGTTTTTGGAAAGTATGTGTACGAGTGAGGATGCTACATGGTGTTTGTAGTGTCCGGTGCCCCTGCCCGAATTGCCGCTAGCGCATCCATTTCGGCGTTGCTGTGGACACTGGCCAGCTGCATCCGATACACACCGAAACAGAACCTATTCGCCTGCCAGAAGTCGAGAGCCATGTGCGATATGTAGTAAAACTCACGCCCTCCCACAGATTTGTAGTATGTGTGCGACGGAGAAAGCGTTGTGGGCGAGGTAGACGGATGCGTTGTAGTTGGGTTACGCGTGAAAGTGGGACACCGGGTAACCGGGCTGCAGCTCGAAGGTGAAGTCGTTGGCGCGAGAGTGACTGGAGAAATAGTTGGACTGAGCGTGACCGGAGAGAGTGATGAAGGGCTGCATGATGTTGGTGCTAGGGAGGATGGCGCGCAGGTAGAGGGCGAGGTGGTAGAAGGGCTGCATGATGTTGGAGCTAGGGAGGATGGCGCGCAGGTAGAGGGCGAGGTGGTAGAAGGGCTGCATGATGTTGGAGCTAGGGAGGATGGCGCGCAGGTAGAGGGCGAGGTGGTAGAGGGCGAGGTAGTAGGAGAATTGGAGGTCGGTGAACAACTTGGTGCTCCAGTTCCAGGGCTTTTTGTCGGCGCCAGTGAGGTTGGCGTCTGTGTCGGATTCACACTCGATGGCGAGGACGTTTTTGGGGAAGTTGACGGGGCCAGTGAGGTTGGCGCCTGTGTCGTAGGCACACTTGATGGCGAGGATGTTGTAGGGGAAGTTGACGGAGCTAGTGAAGTGGGAGATAGAGACGTCGGCGTGGAGGAGGGAGCTGATGTTGATGGCGTGCCAGTGGTTGGAGTGCATGATGGAGCAATGGAGACAGGGGACGCCGTCGTTGGTGTTTGAGAAGGAGAGACTGTGGAGGGAGTCTGGGTTGGGGTTACGGTTGAAGGGCTAGCTGTCGAGGGTGTCTGAGATGGTGATCTGGTCGACGGGCTACAACTTGGGGCAGATGTGGTAGGACTACAACTTGGAGCAAGTGTGGTGGGAGACAAAGACGTTGGCGTTGAGGAGGGAGCAAGAGTCGATGGGGAATATGTGAGTGGACTCTGAGTGGGATTGAGAGTGGTTGGGACTCCAGTCGTCTGTTGTGGGATAAGTAGAGAAAAATGAGAATAAGTAGAGAAATATTATCAACCAAGTTGAAACTTGCTATGCATTCTTACCGGGGTCAGAGTCGTTGGAGAGAAAGAGGTGGTAGGGGTCATTGTTGGGTTCCCTGTCGTCGGAGTTAGCGTGGAAGGACTCTGCGTGGGATGGAGAGTGGTTGGGGTTCGAGTCGTCTGTCGTAGGATGAGTAGAGAAAAAAGTGAGAATGAGTAGAGAAATATTATAAACCAGGTCGAAACTCGCTATGCATTCTTACTGGAGCCAGAGTCGTTGGAGAGTGAGAGGGCGCTGTGGTTGGATTGCAAGTGGAGGTGGGCGCCATACTTGGTTTGGATGTCGGCCGATGGGTGTGGGGAGTATGGCCATGCGGATAGTGAGTGTGGGCAGAAAACAACTTTATAACTTCACTGAATACGCCATCGCTTTGCTGCTGGTTTGTATTCTCATCAATGTGAGGAATAACTTCTCGATTTCCTCCAACATGAGAAAGAAGAGCAAGTAGCACGAAGATACTGAGATTCATGCACCTACTCCTCCTGGGCTAGCAACTACGTGCTTAATAGCCTATGGAAGTATCACCCTCATTTTTAGGACGTTTATCAGAGGGATGTGTCTCAGGGAGGATGGAGGATGCAGCAGGTTGCGTAGCAAAAAAATGGCGACTGAATGCTTCTAGTCCTTTTGAACATGGTCCAATTGCTCTTAAATGCCCTCAATCTGGCCCATGTTACAGCAAGTCATTACATTTTGATGGATTTCAGGATTTCCTACCTTGGTCTCGTATAGGATTTTCAATATGGCCAAGATTAGATGGATAGATCCAAGCTTTGGATGGATTCAGAGTCTGCGTCATGCCCAATTTACATCATTTGACAGCATAGATGGGAGATTAACCCGTTTCCCGACGGTTACATTACACAAAAGCCCTTCTCGCCTCTGTAGACTACTCGTTCGTAGAAACGGGGAATAATTTTTCTGGTGTGTAGATCTAAATTCAAGATTTGTCGCAAGATTAAAATGCGTCGACAGACGACCTATTTCCTGAGTAGATGTCGGACTTAAGGATTTTCCTAATTTCCTACGAGTACAGGTACTGTAGAGTCTGGGGCGCATTAAGGAACGGTCGCATTAGGGAACACTCAGAGAGAAACGAATTTTTTTTTGAAAATGTTTCACCGGGATTCCAGGACATTTTCAGACAACGACAACAGGATGTTACTGTGAATACCCCGTGGGCATACCTTGCTTTTTGAATTTGAAACGGAAGCCTGCTCATCGATGTCTAGATCTAGGTCTATATTATTTCTTCGGCCATTTCTCTTTCTGATGCTAAACACCGCTGGAATACCACATTCCATTTCGCCATCATCTAGCAAATCGCCTGCATAAATGGCCGTTTGCAGGCAGAAAATCCATGCGAGTTTTTACCTACGACATGCTTTGTAAAATGTCCTCTGGAGTGCCTCGTAACACACGCACCTTGCGTCCCCTAGATCTATCTACTACACATCCCTGTAGTAATAAACCCTCCTTCAACTCATGCACCGTCCCAAGAGAATCATCCAAATCCTCTTCTAGCGATGCGTCTTCTCTCTCTCCCCACTCGTTCCCGGTGATAGATCCGACCCCTCACTCAAGCTAACAATGCGACACCAAGCTGGAAATTCTTCGTATTCCTAATGTAACAAATGATAAGATATGTATGTATGTATGTATGTATGTATGTATACGTACGTATGCAAATCGGGTTGTTTCATCAGGCAGCTTTATGCGTTTATCATATGCATCATTAAGCGTTCTACAGCCCGTAAATCAAACGTTATGGTTGAAATTCTGATTAACAGCGGGGAAAGGCTTACTATCTGCTCCCCTGTGCTGTTCAGTCTGGAAATCAATCAAATATTTTTGTATGTGTTTGTTTTTGTCTGTGAGAGGTAGTGGGGGTAGACGTTGATAAAATAAATAAAATCTATACGTTGTTTTATCTAAAGTTCTAGAAGATTATATAGAAATTTAATGAACGGGTATTAAACTAATTTAATTGAAAAACTGGAATGGAAGTATTTGTTTTTCCATCACACATCTTTCTTATGTAATGTGTGCCATCTCCAACCCACTCGTTCATTGTGCAATGTCTATGAGATTTAGCCCTCGTATTTTGTTCAAACTAAACTTTTGATTGACCTATGTTAACACTGATAACTGTCAGTGATATTTTATTAGGTGGTGTGTCGCCGCTCGGTTGACCTCTCAAAGAAAAACCTGGCCCCTCTCTAATGTCGAATCCCTCAGATCGCTCTATCCCTCTATCCCACCCTCTTCCCGACATGAGACCCGACTTATTCCTACTTCATCCCCAGTGATCAGAAGCTCCCTTCACGCCGATTTCCCCAGTGATAATCCCGCCTTTATTCATTGCGAATATGAGACATGGTTTATTTAATGTAAATAATGTATATAATGTATAAACTTTGTGTCTATAATATCTGACCTATTTCTTCCTCTATCTGGCTAGCTCGTGTTGAAATCAATCGATAGAGCATGCGATACATGTCTACAAGCTACGTGTGCACAGCTACATCAGGATGACAATTGAAAAGATTTCATCAATTCATTCCATCCGTGTCATCAGCTACGTGTGCACACGACGTGCCAATGTCAAACCATGCAGTGGATGTTGATCGCATTTCAGCTCGCATTACATTGTAATGACTTGTCAACGATGTCGTCCACGCGTCATTATGTCGTCACGCGCTGCGTTCGCATCGCACACATTACACGGCTCCGCATATACGCATTATACGCATTTGTCAAAGCACCAAGCTAGGTCGCCATGCACGCACCGCTGACAGCACTCGCATGCAGCGGACATGCGCAAATGCAGAAATGCACCATGTCCAGCTTGCTTGTTATATTGTTTCATGCATAATTTGAGCAGTGCGCACAAGCTTGCACAAAATTCATGGTGGCAGTGAGATTGGTGCGCATACGAATGAAAGCGCGAAACACAAACAGAAATTTTTCTTCACTTTTTCCTTCATTTTGTGTCCTCTTACATGTCGAAACGCGATTCACATCGTCATGAGACAACCAATCAAATCAAATAATACATTGCAAGCTAACGCTGTTACTAGTTGGAGAGCATGTGCGTGGTACGGGCAGTTGAGGATCTCGATTTATATTTCTCCCTTTTTTTGTCTCCCGATACATCACCACGACCTGAGCCCCTATGGGTGTTTCCTCTGCTCTGAAAAAAATGTTTGTCCTGGAAAATAGTAGGGGAGCATGAGACACCAATCAGATATAGTAGAAGTGGAATACTTGCGCATGTAACATCTTTCGGCTCACATGTCGATATAGCAGTGGTTGCAATTGCATGTACAGAATACACGCAAACAATGTAGATCTATAACTGTAAATATGTGTGTGTGTGTGTGTGTGTGTGTGAGGGGGGTGAGGGGGGGGGTTGTGCTGTATGTTGATACATGACGTACAACCTTCGTCTTGAAAGCAGGACAAGAAAATGGCCCACATAACTCCCTCTTTTGGCCAGCTTCTACGAAAAGAGGCTGCAGCTCCTGTCATTGATTAGGCATGAGGAAAACATCGGGAAACTTCAACAGAGATTTTTTAAATCTTTTTACATATTCAGTGTGTGTGTGTGTGCGTATTTCAATTTGGAATTAATTTATAAGTGTGTTGTCTAATTCTGCGATATACCTCTATCATCTAGAGATCAATTTCAAAGTGTAGTACCTTTTTGCTATTGCGTAGGTGGCGAGGTGTAAAGTTGGTTACAGAAATCTAAAGCGTATGCGGTATCGATTATGATGATAAATAACGATAATAAAGAAGAAAGAAGATGATGAAATTAGAAGCGGTGAAAGCGGCATATGAAGCTTGCACATAAAAGTAAGGAAAATATTTATGTAGAGATAGACCTTGTGTTGTTTCTATATGTATGTTTATATATATATATATATATATATATATACGTATAAACATATACATCATGTAAACATTTATGGATACATTCATGTTACCCACCTTTGGCAGGTCGTCGAAAAATATTCTCGTTTGCCAGCATCTATCTCTATTCGAATGTGCCTATTGGCCATACAACAACCAGTGTGAGTGATTAAGTGTATGAGCGTGTGTAGCTTTCTGGAATATGAATGAAAGCCGATTATGTTGATTACCTTTGTGTCGGTGTTATTCCACGGGGGTCTCGTATCCTGTTTAACTGGCTTGAAGGGGGTTATGGGACGAAATGGCGGATGTTGTTTCGCTTTTTTCCTTTCCATCTTCGGAATCAGCTGGCAGAAATAGCATGATGAGGGAATTGAGGATGGGCAGGAAAAACATACATAAGTCTCACAGTCAAGCACACGCGTAAAAATCAGAGTGCTTGCAATGTTTTTCATGGTGCTTGTCATTACAGTGTTTCTTCGGTGCCGTGACGATGGTTTATATTTATATATCTCGAGGAACTTGCGAGAGCTCACTGGGCGAGGATATTCCCGCATGGGGAGGTCATTCTGAGATGATAACGACATCAAGAAGATTATGTCAACTGTGTGAGATGAATCTTCACCTCTTCCGTTTTTGCGGTCGGGGAGGAAATTGTGAAGATATATTAACGGCACGATGCATGATGACCTGGTACAAATTACTCCAATTCTTCTCCTTCAACTGTTGCGTACGGGGTGTCACAACTGTGTTCATATCCTACCGACGAGAATGTGGGGCAAAAGGAACTCAGAGGAGCTGTTTTTCCCGCGAAATAACAACATAGAGATAGAAAGACGAAGCAATGTTTAACATATCGGCTGTAGATCACCCTGGGAACCCTCGGAGTCTGACTGATGTAGATCACATGCGTTGGCATAGCTCGTGTCAGGCCCAGTCCCCTCTCGACAAGCTTTGAGTGGTTTCGTTCAGCTAGCGGGGATCTCGCAGAGACTGCCTGTGGTTCATTCGTTCGTTCGACCGTGGACGAGCCGAAACGCCGTGTGTGCGTGCTCTCTATCGCGCAGGGATCATCAGCCCTCAGCCTCGTAACGGCATCTCGACGCTAGCATTTTGACAGAAATTGTTCTGATGTGTTGTCGCAGTGAAAGATTTAAGGTAAATTCTACCGTATTGAACCTCCTTCCGAAACTGATCCCTTGTCGCAAATGAAACGTGCATAGACCTGAGTTAGATCTAGATCTAGTTGTCCTTGTTTTCAGCCCTTGTTCGCCGCTCTTTGGTGGAGTCATCTCCGGAGAGTCCCCCGGAGATGTGGTGGATCAATCTTTCAGATATTCTCTCGAGATACATGCACATATTTTTGGCCTCCTCGGCTTTTAAGGCGAGGAGATGGTCTTGGATGTCTTTTCGTCAACAAATCACCCCGTAGACTACCAAAGCCGCTGAGCCGGAAAGCTCGTAGGTGCGACACCAATAGCTCCTTTTGTTGCGTACATTGGATAACTTTTTATGCGGAATATATCTTAATACTTTCGTGTCCACTTGGGTAGTGTCGTTCACAAGATATGCAATGCTTCATGGAGGGCTACCAGGGCTCATGGTTGCCCTCTCTGCGGTTGTGGGAGCCTCAGGAACTTCTGGAGGCGACTATGGGAAGGGATGCTTTCTTCATAGACGAAATTATAACCCCCCTGGCAGAGATACGTCTCCGTTCAGGTCGTGGCCCTGTCATTGCCGTTGCCCGTAGATGCGCGATTGTGTGTGCTTGATTAGTGTGGAAGCGTATGCCTTGGTACACGCCCGATCGAGAACGGGTCAAATTGACCCCTTCTTCTGTATTTCTCCAGGATGTCCCCTTTTGAGGAACCAGCAGTAAGCTCAGTAGCATCATCAGCTTCTTACAGTCGAGGGAAATTTAATGCGGACATCTTGGTCCCGCATGGAAGAAGGGTTGTGGGGAAGGCGCCACAGACAGCAGGGGCAACAGCTCAGATTCTTCAGCTGAGAGGGGGGGAGGGGGGGGTGATTAACGAGGATTACTACGACTATAATGGCGAAAATGGTGCAGAAGGAAACAATGGTGGCAGCCGTAAAGAACGCTCAGCTGCGTTGGACATTCTTCCCGGGATGCGGTTTGCTGACGGCGCCGCCATTGGCGACATACATAGCAACAGTCACTTTAAAGAGATAACCTTCGATCTAAAAGACCCGTCCTACGTTGGTACTGCTGGTAGAAACAAGGTAGGAGCAAAAATGACAAGTAAATGTGGTGTGGCAGCAGCTGCAGGAGTAGTAATAGTAGAAGGAGAAGAAGAAGAAGAAGAAGAAGAAGAAGAAGAAGAAGAAGTAGTAGTAGTAGTAGTAGTAGTAGTAGTAGTAGTAATAGTATAGTTAGTAATGGTAAAAGTGTAACATCAGTGCGAGTCTGCCTGTAGTTGCGGTGAAAGTAGCCTTTTCTGCAACCATTCATCTTCATCGTTTTCTTCTCTCCCCATCCCGTTGAAGGGCACCGAAGGCTATGGTGGGGAGGAGATCGATTGGAACAGTCCTTCCATGAAAGGCTTTGCTGTTGCTCCCCCGTCGGTGTCACAATACAAGCTTGGCCTCGGTTATGGAGAGGACGGAAAGATATCCAGTGTGTCCCCAGGCAGCCTCTCCGAGAAGCTGGGCGTGAGACCGGGCTGGACGATGGTGCGCATTGACGATGATGCCTACATCGCCGACATGGAGCGTTTGGATGTGGCACACACATTTGAGGTCGGTCGTGATAAATTTGGTAGTGGTTAGCAAGCATGGTACAACTAGTGGAGGGAGGGGGAGAGGAGGAGGAGGAGGAGGAGGAGGAGGAGGTGGACGCAGAGCAGATGATGCGAGAAAACAGCAGTGCGCACATAGCATAGCTACCGTGAGTAGTAGTTGGTGTTCCTTAGTAGCTTCGCTGTTTGAATATTATTATGTCTTCTTATAATGAATGCTGATGATGATGGCTTCTGTAGGCGTTGAAAGCTGTGGGAAAGCCATTTAGAGTGCTATTCAAGATACCCGTACCGACCATCGCCGCGCAGCAGCAGCAGCAGCAGCAGCAGCAAGCGAAACGGCCTTATGTTGTGCCTTCTTGTCGAAACATTTCAAATTTATAACATTAAAATATGAAGTCTTACCCTAAGGGAGCCTTCGTCACGAGAGAAGAATGAAAACAATATTTTAACAGTCTCCTTCCCCTCCTCCCTCCTCATCCTTCTCCTCTGTCTGCTTGATAAAGGTGGCCAAGACAGAAACAAGGGAGACGCGTCTCTCCAGAATGCGCGAGGAGAAGAAGAGAAAGAGGGAGGAGGGGACGAGCGCAAAGAGAGCGAAGAGAAGAAACGCCTTCAGAAAGGACAAGAAGAAGAAGGACAATAAGCCGCAGCAAGGTCAGAGCACAATTGAGAAGAAGAGAAGAGAAGAGAAGAAAAGAAAAGAAAGAAAGACCTCGTTAGCATTGTAGGTACAGGGAGTAATGATGTGCCTCTATTACTTCTTCTTCATCATCAGGCTATGTAGCGGTCGACGACTACGACGACAGCGATCTACATAGCAGCACCGGGTGAGGAAGCAAGGCCATCCCGCCACCACTATCACGATTATCATCACCAACAACATCTACCACCACTACCATCACCACTGCTACTACTACTACTACTACTACTACTACTACCAATACCGGCACTATGGAGTCGTAAGTACGGGGAACTTGAATCTTCTCGACAACTACTTGTTTTGCTATTCGATGATGTTCTTATTTCTCATGGTTTTATTCCTGGAATGTATGTTTATATGCCGACCTCAGAAGTAGTAGCCGCAGCCCCGAAGGATCAGCTTCGGATACGGCATCCTCCTCGTCCTCCTCTTCCTCTTCCTCGTCATCATCATCGTCATCCTATTATTCCTCTTCAGGCTCTTCTTCTTCTTATTATTCCTCCTCCTCATCATCCTCCTCCTCATCATCATCTTCTTCTTCCTCTTCGTCGACCGAAGGTAGCAGCGTTGATGGCCGCAGGAAGAATACCCACCGTCGACGGAGGAGAAAGGAGAGGGGGGGGAGAACTGCAGCCGCCCGGCGCACTAGCACGAGGGAGCGGAAGAGGAAGGAAAGCCGAAGGACAAAACACGGCCGCAGCAGCAGCAGCAGCAGCCGGAAAAAGAGCAGGACGGAGAAGATAACATCGAAAGAGAAGAGGAAGAAACGGAGGGAGAGGGAGAGGGAAAAGAGGATGGAGGGAAGATCCACATCGAAGTACGATCAAGATAAGGAGGAGGGCATAGACCACAATGCACCCGAGATCGAGAGGCGAAACGACAGGTAATAATAGCCGCAGAGAAGAACGACCGCCCATAAATAGCTGCTGCTGCTGCTGCTGCTGCTGCTGCTGCTGCGAGGACAGTAGGCTGTGAATCAATAATGGCAGCAGTGTTGATGACGAAAGTTTCTCTGTGTTTCCTATGGGATAGTGCCTTGTTATTTATCTACTTATCGGCGCCGGTCGGTATAATTGTGGATAGCAATAATTTACCATCATCTGCTTTCGCGGACATCAAAGTCATTACTGCTGCTGCCATCAGCTAATAAACTCACCGTATTCTTGATCACCGTCACCATCACCAATCAGGGCGGTCGAGGCCGCGGGTTTCAACTTGCTCGTGCGCTATCACGGCCTGCACCCCAACAGCGCCATGAGAAACCTCTCGGCAATGATCTATGACATCATCGTCGAGAAGGCACACGTTCCCATCAAAAACTACTTCCAGGTCGCTCGCACGCACACCAAACGCAATTCTAAATGCTTGGCCAGGCGCTCAGCAATAGGCAACAGCGCATGCCTCTTCTCTAGAGTCGTCGTTGCGATTACCCTGAGGAGTGTTCTCATGCAATCATACCCTGAACCCAGGAGGGCGACACCTTTTTGCGCGGGCGAGTGGCTGCTGTGCTCCACCATCTCTACATTCGACGGACAACGCAAGGTAGCTTGGAGCGCCGAGCGTGGTTTGATTTGATTGCTTCCCTCCCCGCGAAAGCCGCAAATGACGAATCGAGCTTAATATTGCCAATGATCGCCATCTTGCATTCTCAACGAGCCGGGTGCTGCTGCGATGTCCCTTACCACCCCCCTTAGGAATCTACTACTCGCATGTGTCGAAGCCGCAGCTGTTTATGGAGAGAGCCGGCAGCGTCATCGAAAAGGTGGTGGCGGTGGTCGTTCGCTGCATCCTGAAAACGAAGAGGGCGACGAGAGACGCCAACAGAAACAGCAATAGCAGCAGCAGCAACAACAACAACTCTTTAGATAGAAGAAGATCATTTTGAAACGGAATGAATAAGAGAGTTGTACGACGACTACAACAACAACGACGACCACCACCACCACCACCACCCCCACCGATTGCCTAACCGCTCCTCCCTTACTTGTGTGCTTGATGTCATCCAGGCCTATGATCGTGCCAGTAAATACCTGAACACGCACGGCTGGCAAGCACCGAGAAAGCTGCTGAATGAGGATGGGTTAAGCAGCGAGGAAGAAGACGAGAGGAGGAAGAATCCAGGGCCAGCAGCAGCAGCAGCAGCAGCAGCAGCAGCAATGGAGGCTGTCCCAGGAGATCAAACAGAGAATACGTACAGCAATGGACGGCAACGCGATGCTGATACTAACCTTAAAAGCAGTCGTAGCAAAGGGGCCGGCGACAGTTCCCCATCTTATGTCGATACATTCCATAAGCATCTTCAAATGCTGCGAGAAGCAAGGCGTCAACGGTGAGCAATCGTTTGCTGCATGCGTGCAAAGAGCGAACGCTCCCTCCTCCTTGCTCTGTTTTCCCCTCAATTGACTTCTCCCAGTGTATCCTCTGACATTTCGCTCCAATGCGAACTATTAGGGAGGAGGAAAGCGGAGGAAACAGCAAACAGGACCCCACCGCGAAAGAGCCGGTATGTATGACGCTTGATGCGTGAGACTACGACGACGACGACGACGGTCAAGATTGTGATGAAGGGTGGTGCGGAGGAAAATGATGGTGACGATGATAATGATGATGATAATGATGATGATAAAGATAATGATGATAGTATGACTAAGGAATATCATGATCATCTGATACCAACTATAAAGGCGAAGCGATGTGATGATGGAGCTGCAGCAGCAGTAATAGTGTCGGGGTCTCATGCCCCTGGAAAGCACCAGCAGCAGCAGCCGCCGCCACGGAGCAGCATTATCGCCGAGGCAATCGCCAAAGCGAAACAGAAACTCTCACTTCGGAAGAACCAGCAACAAACGAATTCCCCTCAGCTTCAAGGAAAGCTGGCAGTGGAGGGTGGAGAAGAACGGGAAAGAGAAAAAGAAGATCCTAATGATGATGATGAAAGAGGCCCACAACTACAGCAAAACACGAACGAGGAGGAACAGACGCTGTCATCGTCATTTTCGTCTCATGCGCCGCCGAAAGTAGAGCAAGCAAGAGAGGGACCATCGACCTCCGAGGCCACCGTTGTTGCGGACCGACGACAATTTGATGCTAGTAGCGAGAAGCAGCAGCATCCACAAAGTAAGTGATTGGAAGTACAGCAAAGTATGTGCATGCCCACACTGATGTTGTTCCTGCTGAAACACACACGTACACACACGTACACACACACACACACACACACAGGCCGAGCTATGGCCATCCTGAACGCACTCAAGGAGGCCAAGTCCAAGCACGGAGGCGTCATTTCTAGCGCTAGCATCAAAGCCGCCGCAGCGCAAGCCGCCGAAGAAGGGGGGAGGGGCGGTCGTGGAGGATTGGGCGCCGAGGGAAAAGAAGGCGTTGCTGGTGTCGCTCCTCACACGGAAGGACCTCCAGATCATCGAAACGCTAACCATCGACCATCAATTGCAGATCGAGGAGGCGCTGGAAACGTAGGCGACAACACCGACAACGGCAGCCACGACGACAACATCGCCACGAAGCTGCAGGATCAGCTGAAGAACGTTCCACTGGAGGTGATACGGCTCGCACTGGGTCGAAATCGCAACAACGTCCAGCAAACGCTCTTCCAGCTGCAGGATAAGCGCGAGGTCATGGACATCGAGATGGAGCTGAGAGTTATGAAGCAGCAGGAGGAGGAGGAGAGGCGCCAAAGTCTTCCCCTCGAAAAGCAGGTAACTTTGCTTGTTTAGCGGTGGTAAAAGTAGAGTTCCACGCTTCCTCCTCTCGTCGTCAATCCTTTTGCTCCCCCCTCCTCATGTAGCCGTTGCCTAATGCAACGCCGTCTTTAATCTATCATCAGTTCGATAATTTGGACGCGGATTTGATTCAACTTGCGTTGCGGCATGCGAAGAACGACTCGCTTACGGCACGTGAGCTGCTGACTGACCCTACGCGCAGGGGAACATTGAAGCTGGAGCTGGACGCGAAGCGTGAGATCGAGCGCGTGTACAAGCAACAGGCACCCCAAATAGAGGAGTCGGAGAAGAAGAGGCAGAAAGAGGCGCTCGCCCTCGCCAAAAGCGCCCGGGGCCGGCGTGCTGAAATGATGCAGATGCGGAGGAAGCAGGCGATGGTGAAAATGAACTGGCTCAATCTCACGCACCACCCCGTCACTTTCTTCGACCAGAATGACATGGAGGCCAAGACCCGCGACGACGATAAGCTCGTTTCGGAGCGCAAAACGTGCGTGCAGCAGTAGACTGTAGTAGCAGCAGCAACGGCGATAGTGTGAGTAGGAAAATCAAGCAGCTGTAGCAATATCCATTGCTTTATGGTAGGGGGAAGGGGGGGATTTCCAGGTGCTGTAGACAGGTGTATTGGACGACTGTTTCCGCCACCGCCATAAATCGTCATCGTCATCATCATCCTCATCATCATCATCATCATCATCATCGCGCATACGTATGCATGCATTTTTAGGTATAAGGACCTCATCAAGGAGCGAGAAGCAGCTGCAAAAAAACAGCGCGAGGCGGAGGAACGGCAGCGGCGCCAAGACCGAGAGAAGCAGGAAAATCTCCTCAGAGAACACTACTACTCCAAGATGGGTCACCAAAAGGATGATCCCGCCGCGCTCGGGGATGAAGTAAGCAACGCTGGCATTCCCTTTGCCATGCAGAGGCGACAGGGGGTAGTGGGAGACACGGGAAATCCAGTGTACGATGAGCCAACAGATCAAATGACCGACGACGCCGCCCAGGCCACCGAAAATGATGATACCGCCGCCACTGGCATGCGTTTGAAGGCTGGTGATGGCTGGGGGGGCGGGGGCGGGGGGGAGACAGGGGTGGAGACAGCTCAGGATACGGCCGACGAGGTTGCCCGTGGCTTGTTAATTTAATGGATGGAATGAATGAAAGGAGAGCTATTATTGATGTGAGAGATATGAAGAGCAGAGAGAGACATCAGGAGGGTTGTGATGGCACTATCATTCTCCACAATTATTAATTGCGTAATGCTCTCAGCTCCTATGCTGCCTCCCACTGTGGCCCTGTCGTATTCTTATTGTTCTAATAGAACCACCCCCTTCCCTCCTCTCCCCCTCCTATTCCTATTCCCCCTCCTCGTCAGGTGAGCAAGGGCGGAGTCGCAGAGCATGTGAGGGCGGACGGCAAGAGCAGAGACGAAGGGGCCGCACTGAGATACAAAGTGCTGGAGCTCATCTTCGAATACATGGATCAGGACGAGGATGGAAAGTGGGGTTTCGAAGACCTCACGCACTGGTTCAAGCTCATGCAAAGCATGCGTCTTACACGTGAAAGGTGATGGGACACTCTGCTTGTACAGGCTGGCATTCACCATAGAGAGAGTACAAAAAAGGCATGTTTCCTGACGCCTACCTTCTCTATGCGCACACGCACGCACCTTCTTATGGGTATCCCGTTCTTGAGATTGAGTGCAGTCTTCTTTCCTGCTGCTGTATATTACTTGTGTGCCTGTGATATAGGTACACAAGTTTCTGCGGCATTGTTGGATGCCCTGCGAGTGAGGGACTCAGCTGGGAACATGTGCTGTCGTTGTATAAAACGCGCGACGCTAACGCCGACTATGACAAGATTATCGTAGAGATGCGGAGCCAAGGATATTTAGGCAGTAACCCTCCTTCAGCCGTAGAAGCAGCATCAAGCCAGGTGGGGCGCTAGATGGAAGAACGTGAAAACAACTATTTTAACTCAGTCAGCCATTAGCAGCGTGGTCGTATGGGTCGCATACTGCACACTTTCAGAAAATAAGGGCACAGAATACGCACACACACACACACACACACACACACACGCACGCACATATTATAGGCATCATCATTATCGCTGCAGCACAGCAGCATCCTTGAGAGTTTCCGCTCACTGATAGCACGAGGAGTGACCGCCATTCAAATAAAGGTGGCATTTCATGTGCAGAAAGCCACCGCAGCAGCAGCACTTTATCACCGTCAGCCTAGCGGTGGCGGCGACTCTCACAGCTACGCAGTGGGGTTGGAACTCAGTGCAGGCAACATTAGTCTTGGAGGAGGCACAGAAGCCACTCCGACGGCGACCACATTGGCTACGCATCAAGGGTTCTCCAAGACGGTTACTGTGGCGCTTTCTCGTCGTACCGAACATGACGACGCGGAGAATCAGCATCCCTCCTCACCGGCGGCGGCGTCGTCATCCTCATTTTTTGTGGTGGGAGACGTGCGGCTGGACCTGAGGTCTGTGTTCTCTCAGCTCTGGTCACTGCAAGTCCCCGAGCTCTCGATCTTGTTTCTCTCCTCGACGATGGAACGACGGGATGGCGCAGACGATATTCAGGGCGGCGGCGGCGATCGTGTGATCAATGAGCTTCGTGGTGAAGTGCCACTCCCGGTGTTCCTGCGTGAGGCCATGGAGTCTGTTTGCAGATTTGAAGTAGAAGGAGCCGGCAGCTCCGTCCTCAAGGGGCAGGCGATCATCTCCAAAGCGGTCTCCCCCTTTGTCACCACGTACACAAAGGTGACGACTCGCAAGCGACTCATCACGGGCTACTACGGCAAAACGATGAGCACCAAGAAGGCCACTTACATCGAGTTTGACAGCTTCCCGCAGGATGTCGCCGTGGATCACCACAACACGTCGGATGTCTTCATCCTCGATTCGGTCGAGAAGGGCTCCGGGACGCAGATCCTGCGCATCTCCAACGACGGCCGCACGCGAGCCACGATCAAGCTTCCGACCCCCCTCGGACGGTGTCGTTCCCTAACGGTTAACCACAAGGGGGAGATCTTTGTTTCGATGGTGACCAGCGTGATTCGGTACAAAATCGAATCACATCCTGTCCCCGTGAAGGACGAGGACGTGTGGGAGGGCGGGCACGCAGAGGGTGGCTTGCTCTTCAACGTCAGGAGCTCGGACGAATTCCCTGGTATCTCTCCGCTGGGCATCACGAGTGACGGCCAAGGCAACATCTTTGCTATTGATGCAACCGACGGAGTTGTGAAGAGGCTGGAGGAGTCTTCGAGACAATGGCTCCCTGCGACACCCCGATTGTACGTTTTGACCGCAAATGCAATTTTGAATGTCCACTCTAGTGACATGTCATCTATGTTGATTCTTGGGGAGGACGAGGATGGAAAAGTTCATGTGTTATATTCTCGAATGCGTAACTCTCTCTCCCCCCCCGCACACACACACACACACACACACACACACACACAACGCACATTTGTCGCTCATGGTACCGGTCTGTCTTTTAACTTAGGTATGACCTCCGTGCCCTCGCGATGCAGAAGAACACGTCACAGAAATCCAACTTTTATTGCCCTTACGGTTTAGCTTTTGATCCGCACGATAGTAGTCTTGTTGCGGCTTCAATAGATCAGGTTATACGGGTGAAGCCCGGGTTCAACACAGAGGAGATCATGGGCACGAAGCTGGAGATTCTTGGGCAGAAAAGTGAACTAAATACAACGTACCACGACAAGATTCAAAGGAATCGACACGGCGCAATGATACGGCAAGCAGGCGTAACTGTAGTGAACGGGACTCGTGACATCATCGTCTCCGATAGCCTCCGTCATGCAATTTGGAAGATTGGCGTTGACGGTGCTATGCACTGTCTTGCCGGCCGTCCCCCGAAAGGTACCTAGGGAATTGGATTAGATAAAAGGATGGGGGTAAGCTCGAAGGGAAGGGGGTATGGATGTAAGGCGCAGCGGTTGTTTTCGTGTACATGGACAAGTTGACGATTTGACTGAACGAACGTATATTTAGGCGGAAACTTCTCCCGCGGGTGGCACGACGGCGTCGGGCAACACGCTAAGTTCAACATGCCTGCTGGATTAGCAGCGCACCCTTCCGGCATCGTGTATGCGTGCGACATGCGAAACCACAAAATACGTAAGATAAAGATGCGCTCGCGCTCTTTCTCCAAACATCTGCAGGGAGCGCACGACGAGGAGCTACAGGAGGGTGCAAGCTCAGACGATGATGAATATGACGACAATGCCGCCGGTGTAGAAGTTGACGCACTACCAACTGAGGGAGCCATTGACTCGACTAAGCTGCGCCCGGATGATTTGGCGTGGATGATGCGCAGGGACAAAAAGTTGAAGTCTGGAACACGCTACCGCAGGGCCCGTTATAGGAAGAAAATGAGGCGCAAGAGAGCTGAACGGGGTATTGGTTACGTAGATGCACCAGATGAGATGCGTCATAGGCAAGTCCTCTTTAAGGATAAACCGAAAACCGGAACCCGCCAATTCAACACAGGCTTGAATAGAGTTGAAATTTATGAATGATATGATGATGAAAATTGTACTTTTAACATGCTAGACTACAGGTTTATTGTTTATTGTTGATCGGTTCTGCTAGTCTGGATGAACCCCACCTATCTAGCTATACACCGGAGCTAGGAAGGCCTTTCTAGCTTTGCTAGTTTGTTTGCTGCTTCCCACCCGTCCTTAAGATATTCTAAGACGTAAATATGCTCTAGTCTAGCTAGTGCTAGATATGTATGCCTAGATGCTGGTTGCTGCAGTAGCAATTAAACGAATACATGCATGCTAGCATGCAACAACAACCAGGCTAGCAGGCTTGCAGGAGAATACTAGCATTTTAGCATGCTAGCTACATGCTAGCTAGCTAGCATGGCGTCTGCTAGTCTGCTGACTTCTAGACTTCCGCTGGCGACGTGACATCAACGATAATAATGTAAACATGACTAGATGATAGCTTGCTCATTTGGCAAGCAAGCCATGCTAGCTAGCTAGCATGCCGCATCGCCGCATCATTCTAGCATTGTCGTTAGCAGAACAATGTTGTTGTGTATACGTAGGTCTCATCAGACATGTTGTATTATTCACGCTCTTAGTTGACTCTGTATGCCCAGACTGCTTATATGGACATAAATGTCCCTATACGTGTATGCCGTCTACTTCATGTGTACATCATGTAGTTCATATGTACCTATAACTACACATGTGCGTCGGGATTCATAAGTAACTCTGGCAGTAATGTGTGCTGCTACTACTTAGTCATCAATAAATGCGGACGAGAGTGCCTCAACATACGGTATACTTAGTACACGCTAGCACGTCTCATGTAGCGCTCATCTCGAATCATAACTCAACGAACATATGTTAGCGGTGTGAGGGTGCACAGCTTTAGATTGTCTTGCTGTACGCTACATACGACGAGCACATCGTGTATCTAATGCTGGTGTATTAACTCCCCGTGATCACGGTTGTAGGTGTTAATTAAATAAAATGCTGCAGCCAGTGTAAGGTGCCAATGCTGTCTCTGCTTGGCACCTTATTGGTCTATCATATATATAGAGCACTAAACACTATGCAGATTGTCTCATAAGCTTTCGGTATTAATCGAGTCGTTTATGATTTGGACCAGGAGCACCCTCAACAGAGATTGATCCTGGAGGAAGACATCCACTTGCGCGTGATCGAGCATCTGTAAGCGATCGCGGCTCGAAAGTTTCTGCAGGAGGATCTGGCATTCTCTCGACGGTTTCATTGATCTCTTCGTCGTCTTCATCTTCAGCGGCAGGCTCATCCTGAACCACAGGATATTTTGCATCCTCTACATCCTCATCTTCAACCTTCTCTTCTCCTATGATCTTTTCGCCGTTTTTATCGTAAACGAATCGAATGTGAGTGTTTTCTTTAGGTTTTTTAGTCATTTCTTCTAGGTTCCAATCTTTGAAGGAGATTATGTCCGGCTTATCCTCGTTCATCTTCTCAACCTGGTTGATAGTTGCCATTACACAACCTTTAAGGACTTCTTCCCCCTCGTTTTTTGCCCATTTCCACACCTCCTTTCCCAATGATTCACGCGGAAGTTTTTTTGCGCAACGTTCCTTCTCGCTTTTCGATACCTTGTTGCTTTTAACTGGGGCTGTGTTAGAGGACTTCTCCTTATTTTCTTTATTGGATTTTTCCAGTTCCGCTAATTTCTCAACCAGAATCACTTTCTTCTGATTTGCAGGAATTCCATGTTCCTTAGCTAGAGCTTGGAGTTCTCGGTATGACATCTGAAAGCAGAGGGAAAGGTCAATATATCATCTGAGATTGAAGGTTCTGGACGCACCTGTTCAGTAGCCATTGTGATAAATCGGTTGATGGCCGTTGAGATTTTGTAGGATTCAGAGCAACGAAAACAAGAGAATATTCTGATCAAGCTTAAGCGACTTACATTTTCGATGACGCAGTGAAATAATGTCATGCAATTTTACTTTTTCCTGGTGATTTTCGATAAATTTAGTTTGGATATATTTATCCTGTGCTTATTGTATTTTTCTGCGGCCTTCAAATTTTAGCCGAGATATTAAATTCATTTTTTATTTATTCGTCGGCGCTTTTGCTGAGATTCCGGGAGAGAGCCTTTCCTTCCCGCCCGTGATGCCATTAACTCTCTTTTCTTCGTCTTTTCTCCTCCGAATGCCGGCAGTAACTGTGATTATCTACAAGAAAAGGAAATTTATGGCTGCTGAAATCTGCCACTTCTTCTGGTTGTGAAAAGGCAAAACCCAGCACAGTCAAAAATAAAATAGATCAAATAATCTATGCGTTTTATAGTATTTTTAAAAATCCAATGTTAGCGTTCATTAAAAATAGTCGCTTTTAAGGTTGTGCGTGAGTGTTGGTAACAGAGTTGTACTCTTACTTATTTTAGGCTTCCTTTTTGATTTGACTGTTGATTGTAAGCATTTTCATGGATTCCATTGCCTCTTTTCAAGAATAAATATAGAGTTTTTTTCAAAAGATAGCTTCTTCATGTGACAAACTAATGCTAAATCAATGGGGAATTTTCTATGAGTCCTTTTTTCCTCGCACAATTTATATCTCAAACTAGTTTAACTTTGCGAGAGAACTTAGAGAGAAGGATCCACTCTAAAGTTAGATCAACTTGGTACAAACTAGACCATTTTTCATGGACTTAGTAGGGGTTAAAATGACTTGAAAGCTAGATTCATTTACTTTGCTCATATAGAGAAAAGAAAAGAGAAAATGCCGGGAATTTCCTATATTCATGCAAATCTCAGTCTATTTGGTATAAATATTTTGAGATCTACAAATAATATATATGCTGGAAAGTTTTACAAAAATATTCCAAATAAATTAATGAGACAACATAGTATTCTGGTTTTTTTCTATTTTGATGGCAAATTGTAGCAATCTATTTACACAAATTCCTCTTAATTATTGTTCTCCTATTTAATGAAGAACGTCTAAACAAACAAAAAAAATTGTACCTTGTCGCGCTGATGCAAAAAAGTATGCACGTCCAACGGCATGGGTCGAATTCGAATTAACAAAATATAGCATGGAAATATCTTACGACTAACTTTTGCACCAAGAAAATAACATTTTCGGGAAATTTGGACGACCAACGAAAAGACACAAAATCTTAAAACCCAGAAGGGAAGAAGAAAATAGCCTTCTGCTTCTGCCCCCCCCTTTTCTTCGTTTCATTGTACAGAGATCAGCTCTCCCCTTCCCGTTATTTTTTATCTGAGGGTTCTAGCATTTCAATAAATACTTCCATCGTAGTCCAACTGCGTAAGAGGAGGGGCAGAGGAAAGCATTCGAGTTGTGTGAGAGAGAGAATTACCTGGCATCTGTTCGGAGTCCTCAAAGGAATCTAAGCCAATTGGGTCCAAATTGTCATTCAATTTTCCCTGCATTCCGTATTATCATCTATACTGTCCTGTACCTTGAGGGTTCAAGATTTTCCTCGGTTTAAAACATGTTCGACCCGATGCTGTTCTCTCCATCCGTCGGCCACCTCGGCTTAGGGCCGTCCAGCGAAAACTACTCTTCAGTTAACAATTCAAATAACCTGGGATCAAATTCCTTATTTTCACCAGCTGATGATGATATGCGATTATCTGGTCCGCCATCGTCAAGTGATACACTTACAATGAGTGCGCATCGTTCCTTGTTTAATTCGAACCCTCCCACATCCGGTTTGAAGCGTTCGATGTCCCATGCAGTACTGAACGAATTAGATTCGAGCTTTGACCTATACACGATGGAATCACAGGTGCTCATCTTTATAGAATTTTTTGTTTGCGAAGCAGAAATGACACGGCACTACCATTTTCAGGATAACAAAATTGGAAATCTTAAACTAAAGAAAGGTGCCGCTTCCGTTGGGGAGCCTGGACCCACTCCCCAGCAGCCTCTTGGATTAAGGAGTTCTTCAAGTTGCCCTGACTTGCAACAGTTACAAGGTAGAACACCATCGAAAAGAAAATGACAAACCATGGTTTATTACATCTACGAACGGGAAGTTGCTGATGTTTCGTTTGTGGTTTTATTAGCAGACAACAATGACAGTGGTGATTCCAACGACAAAATCAAAAAGAGGAAAGCTCGAAAGGCAGAAGTAGCAAGACAGTGTCGGAAACGAAAGAAAGCCTATATTCAATCTTTGGAGGAAAAAGCCAAGGCGCTCTCGGAGCAGCTATCCGCTCTCAGCAACAAGGTAATCTGATTCTTCCCGAAATAAAATGAAATGAAGTTAAAAATTTGAATAATATTAAACGAAGTCATTACGTAAAAATCAGCGCCAGAAGAGTGGAGCTTTCGATAGAATGGCGAACCATAAGAACGAACAGCAAAAGATCCTGGAAAAGCTTCAGAAGCTTGTCGCAAAATCCAACAGTGAGGATGTGTCGCGAGATATGAAGAGCTGTATCTCCGCATTCACTACGAATTCCCGAAAACGCCAAAAGACCAGTGGGTCTCAGGTGACCCTACTTCGACTAAAACTATTTGTTGTTAAAAATGATGACGCCTGTTCTCAACAGATACAAAGCCTTCGAGAGAGTCTGGTTCCAGGTGTGGACACAAAATTTGCTCTATGGGTGCTTCAACAAGGGAGCCAGCTTTCAAATGATAATATGATGAAAAGTTTGCTCTCCGAAGTTAAATTGACAAAGACTCAATTGAACAAGATCAATTCTCACAAGAATCGTGCTCGCGATCTCAAAAAAGACTTGGACTTTCTGATGGGCCAGATAGCCTCCCTCCAGAAGGACATTTCGAAGCACCTCACAAAACGCCATGGAATTCTGGAGCAAATCACGTCCAAGATTCTCCACCCAAAACAAACCGCGCGTCTATTGCTCTGGGTCCATCAGAACCCCAGTTGCATGGGAGTGCTGGACACGGTCTGGAAGACCCAAAGTATGAAAGATGGAAGGTCTTCAAAGCGTGAAAGCAGAACAAAGAGGGGCTCAGTGAGAGCGAAAAAGGAGCCTATGATGCACCATCAATTACAGAAACAGCGCCAACAAAAGCAACAGCAACAACTGCGTCATCGACAACAAATGCAGCTGAAACACCAGCAGCTCAATCGGCCTCAACTTGAATTCCCGAAACACAGTGGATTTGGCGCATCTCTCGATGCGGAGCTGGGAGGCGATAGCTTACTATCAAGCACGGGGCTCGGTTTTGATTCAAATTTGCAAAAGGGCCTTCTGGGTAAGAACAGCTTGTTATCAAGCTTGGACACCTTCATGAGGCACGATCATCAGTAAATTTAGTTCTTAGAGTCTACTAGCCGAGTCTACTAGCCGTTCCAATATTCACCTGGAGGCGGGCAGAGATCGATGATCAGCAGAAAGATACCATCGGTTCCGTTTTTCCATTTAAATCCGAGAAAACAACAACAACAACAACAGCAACAGCAATATTCTTCTCCGCATCTCTTCCCTGCAACAACCACCACACCAAGCAAGCATAGCATCCGGACGACGACGGACAAGAAGCAGGTCGTCGATGGTAACGCATGTCCATGGTGTGGGAAACCCCATAACAATCTGATGCATAGCACATATCTGGTATCATATCAGAACTCCCTACTACAACTACCACTACTACTAATACCGTACTATAGTCAACTTTTCAATTACTTGAACCGGGTCGGTCGGTCCGCCCTGCACGGAAGCGCTCGACGACGGTTGCAGCATTTGGAAGATATACATATATAGCAATAATTGAATGAGAATACGAGCGTGGGCCACATATTTCTGGGGGGAAATTATTGCAGGCCGCGTGAATCCAGTAAAATATAGAGGGGGCGAACGTCCATATAATTTTTTGCCTATTTTTCAGACCAATTATATCACAATAATGCCTCCATGCGTAGATACATACTCCGTGCATTATTATATCACGTTTTTTTAAACTTATGAAGATATGCAGTTGAATGGGTGCGATGGACGCAGTGATAAAATTTTGCCGATATGCTCTAGTAATAGCAGGATGTGTTTAAGAATGTACCAAACGTAACGTATTTCTACATTAATTTGTCGGCATGTCGTGCCGTAGATCTAGATGCGCAAGCACTAATGATGGACGCTATTCATTTCTCATTTGAGTATTGCACATTACATCATGTTGCTATGTGTCAGATGTGGTGCATGTGCTATGTCATCACATCCTCAATCATGTTCCCAGTGTGTGTACGTAGTGCCTAAAAAATACCCGCCATATAGACACGTAATACCACATGTATATGAGACGGATGTAATGAAGAATTAAATTTTTTCAATGGTCATCCTGATGTAGCTGTATATAGTATATATGATATTACTTTGTCTATTGTGCCACGCGCACCATGTGCAGATCGAGAAAAAGCAAAAGTGCAGCGCTTCATGAACACTACACATGATGCATGTCTAGATGTGTCAAAGGAAAAGTTATGTCTAGCTACATCATTGTCGCATGCACTAGTCTAGTAGTGCATGGCGGTGCGATCTTGACCATCTAGCTATCTACTACAATAGTCTAGTGTACTGTACTAGCTAGGAGGATCGACTAGGGGTACTCTAGTACTACACGTACTGAATGAAAGGAATGCAGTTGCAATTAAGCTAACAAGTGAGATTCATCTAGCCATCCTCCATTGTCTACTTGCATCTAACTAGCTGAGACATTGCATAACTGCTGCGATGATTTTCTTCCAGTCAGTTGCCTAATTTCTTCATGGAGAGCTGCGGCCACCACCGGAGCGGTGTTGCTCAACATCTCAATAGTACCTAAGACAAATGCGTATCGGTCTCAGTTATATCTCCAAAGACAACAGCAGGTAAACGGAGGCAAATATCCCCTGCGCGCGCAGGGAAAGCCCAAAGAAAAATGTTCAGTAAGTTCTTTCTCAAACAATAGCACGTTCACCGTAGCGTCGACTATGTAACAACACGGCTAGTTGTTATTACCTTCCCGGATCGACGCACCGCTAGCGAAGTTTCCAGTGACGGCAACAGTGAAAGTCATGTTAACGGTGGCATGCCACCAGCCACGGGGTACAAAGACAACCTCACCTAGGAGGGTCAAAGCAGTGGACGATGATGTGACGATGATGACGATGATGATGGTAGGATAATGCTGCATGATAAAAAATAAAGGCACAGATTCTCTCCCTTGCTCCCTTTCCCGCTCTGTGGTCCCTCTGGACATTATTTTACGTGTAGATGGGGGGAAATTGGTGGACCGGCAAAGCAGCCCAGACGTAAAAAGGAGAAACTATGGACGTTGTTGCGTGTTGTGCTGCTCTGCTGCCACAATAGCCGAGGGGTTGAGTTTGCTAAGTCACCTTTCTTCTGGATGAAGATGAAGATTTCCATCTCCCGTCCTTCTTTTTCTCCCTCTCCTCCGTCCCCCCCCTCCCCCTCCTCTTCCTCCCTCCCGCTGTCCCTGCTGCCGTTATCGATGCTACTAGCATCCCTGGACCACATCAAAGAAAATATGACATCAGCATCGCGGTTGATACTCCCAAACAAATACTTCTTCAATGATGAGTGGAAGAGTATATATGTAGATGGCGAAAGAGGCTGCGGCGCTATGTGACCACGACCATTGCCAACTTTTTGAGAGAATCATAGGTGTGAGTGTTTTCGTGCACATCTGCCCACACAATTAAACGCAAACCGGGTCATTATGTGCTTCAGGAATTCCATAGTCGTCATCGTCGTCGTCCTCCCTGCTATGCACAGATTGCATTTCAGGCCAACAAAATCACTATACTTATGGTAAAAAACAAGCAGGATGGAGTACAGCTTCCAAGAGCAGCAGGAGGACTCTGGGGGCTTGGGGGGCTGAGAATCCAAAGCTTTAATGAAGGAAGGCCATGATAGAGGGAGGGGGAAGAAGGAAGAGGACCCGGGGAGGGGGGGGGGGGGAGGTCGTTAGGACGGGAAAAAGGGTCTTTTCTAAACGAGATAACGAGATTTGATGAGCTTTGCCGGCGACAGCTACCTTTTCACCCTGGAGCAGCGCGTTCCAGGCGGAGGTGTTGATTGGATCCACGTGGAAATCTGACAACAACAACAACAACAACAACAACAACAACAACAGCAGCAGCAGTAGGATGGCGAGGTCGGGGAATAAGGAGAAGAAAGCTGAGCAGCGGTTCGAGGTTAATTCCGGTCAACAGATCAGCTCGAATGCATCGTTCCTTCGCATTCAGACTGTTCCAACTCGTGGGACGCACAGGAAGAGTTTTCTAGCATCATTCATCACCACCACCACCACCACCATCAGCAGCACCATCATAATCATATCAAATGATCGTCGCTTAAATTGATTGTCGGAGTTCTCTCTCAGGCGACAATACACGACGATGGTGATGATGATGACGACGACGACTTCTGACCGGCCCCAGAGCATGTCGGCCCTATTACGAGCCACTGGTAGACTGGCTGGAGGTCATGATGCTGATGCTGCTGCTGATGCTGCTGCTGCTGCTGCCTAAGATGCTGATGAAGACGAGGTAATGGAGGGGAAGACGGAGGAGGACGATGTCGACGTTGCGGAGGTCCTGCCAGCCAGGTACAAAAGGTAAAATAAGCAGAATCAGAAGCGGGATTCGATAGATTTCGGTGCCCGTCCAGTGTGATCCTTCTCCCTTCTCTCTGTTGATCTTGCCTTCTCCACCACTATAATCGTTTCCCCATCTTCACGAGTATCATCGTCGCCATACAGTCCACCATGAATAACCCACTCCCGATTACCTAACTGCCGTGACCCCCCCCCCCTCTCACACATGCAATCATTGTTATTCTCAAGAGCACCTAGAAGCTCAAGATAATCGTAGGGAAGAAACGCAGGGACGCTATAGTCGCCAGCGAGTTCTGACTGTGGTTGTGAGCAATGAAGAGAAAGGGAAGACGTACATTGATTCTCCTTTAAAATTGGAGAGAGTTGTTGAAGTGACATGATATTTACGATCATCATGCTCTACTTAGTAGATACTTAGTAGAACTATCATCATCATCATCATCATCATCATCAGCCGCAGCAGCAGCAACTATAGCTGCCACACTGACTGGCACTACTGTCCTCCTCCTCGTCCTCCTCATCATCAATATCATGTCATTGATCGTTGTTTTCACTTCTACCCCGGGTGGGATTTCCTCGAAGAGGTAGAGAGGGGTCGCATCCTGCTGCCTTGAAGATGCGTGAATGAAGGAATAAGGATGCATGTATTAGCAAACACATACGCACACATCCTTCTCTCTCTCTCTCTCTCTCTCTCTCTCTCTCTCTCTCTTTCTCTATTTCTCTCTCATACACTCACATCGCGTGCGCACAGTCATGCATGGAGGCTACTACCACCACCACCAGCCCTTCTTTATTACTTCGGGCAATACGCCTCGAGGAAGTGCTTTGTCAACATCGGGAATAGAACGGGGCCCCCCAGTGTGCTACCTGTCACGAGGAGGACGGGGGGAATGATGAGGGAAAGGAGCTTTGCGATATGCGCCAGCAGCTGGGCACTATAGAACAGAATGTGGACTGGCTACTACTACTACTACTACTACTACTACTACCATTGCTACTACGAATAGGTTATAGCTCATATTTATGTTCTTCATTTATCCGCTGTTGCTACCTCCTACCCGCGCCCATCTTAGCCTAATAATTCATAGACGTAGGGAGGGGGGCGGAAGTTTAGTATTGTTGCCGTTTAACAAGCAACATCTTAGTCGTCTCACTGCTACTATGGTCATGGCATCATAGGAGCAGAAAGATGGCCATTTCTATTGCCAATCAAGCTGTTTTCCCCTTTGTCCTCCTTCTCTTCCTCCTCCTCCTCCTTCTCACTCATCATCATCGTCATCATCATCATCATCATCACACCTCATCTCCAGCTCGCGTGTATTCCTCCACGCAACAGCTGCTCTCCATGACCGTGTTGCTCTTTGCACTATAACAGGGACCTGACAATCAAGAGAAAATCGTCAACAATGGCGATGAGAAGGAGGAGGAGGAGGAGGAGGAGGAGGAGGAGGAGAAGGAGGAGGGGGGGTTAGAGCACTTGCTACCTTAGGGACATCGTATTCCTTCTCAAACCTCTCCGGCGTGAGATCTGCCTCTTCCTCACGGGCAACTTGCCTCACGACGACATCCCGCCCCCCCCACTTCAGGCACACGCTAGCCGTTCCTATGCCAACAGACTACTCGTGAGGGCAATTCGTTTGTTCAGCATCTATCTACCGTGTTAACCTCCTCCTCCTCCTCATCACCAAAAGAAAACACACATAACCTGCAATCGCCGATAGCTTCAGCAGCAGATCGGACGCCCGTCTCTTCACCTCGTCCATCTCCGAGCAGACTGAGGACGTTTGTGTTACTTGGGGAGGGGGTGCTGCTGCTGCTGCTGCTGCTCCTACCGACGCTTCTTCGGTGCTACGGAAAGTCTCATCATCATCGCCGCCTCCAGTAATGATTCGATGGCCGCTCTTCTCTCGGTGCTTGTTGCCATTATCATCCTTCACCTTGGCGATTCTCCTTCGAGTGATACTGCTGCTGCTACTACTACTACTACTACTGCCACCACCCTCATTACCACCACCAGCTCTATTTGTCTTCAATTCGATGTCTTTAGCAGTGAGCTTCCAGGTTCCTAATCAAGCAGCCAAACGGCGAGGAGATGTTCGTTCTAATATTGTTACAGATTTCGTGTGCGTTCTGCATGCTTGGTCTCTCTCTCTCTCTCTCTATCTCTCTCTCTCTCTGTGTGTGTGTGTGTGTGTGTGTGTGTGCACTAACGCAAGCATGCTGGTGACTCATGCGAACCTTGGAAGATGATTTGCGTATCCGTGCAACCGCACCTTCATTTAATCGGCAAATAATTAATAATACGACGAGTATCATTGTAATACGTTTGTGTATACGTGTGAGTGTGTGCGCTCGTGTGATCTCCATGTTAAAGTGCATCATACAGATTCAGAGCATGAATGTAATTCTAGCTGCCATTACTGCGAATATCGATTTTCTCCTTTCTTCCGTAGACACTGCTCACTTCGATGCCTGGTTTTTTTTTAACAAAGTAATTAAATAATATGTATTCATCGTATCGTTCATTTCATTCTTCTATATTTCTGACTTTACTCGAAAATCTCTCTTTCTCTCTCTCTCTCTCTCTCTCTCTCTCTCTCTCTTCATCATCTTTTCCTCCTCTCCCCTAAGTATACGCACACACACACAAGTGTTTACACTGATGTTTGTAGTACGTCAAGTGCTTGCAGCATCCATTCGTTGGTACCTTGCCCTCGTAACTGCAACCTTTCTCAGAACGAATGTCCTCCTGCAACGAGTGTGATGATCTACTTGTGTGCGCGCGTGCGAGTCAATATACCAGAGGGTACATGTGCTTTCCCAGGTATGCTTCAGTAATAATGCATTTATTTGCAGCTATCATTATTACTAAACCACTACTACTTCTACTATCACTACTACTACTACCACAACCACTACCACCTACCGTTACTCTGACACCGCATTCTCTCTCCTATCTTATCATCACACGAATTGAAGGTGGTGGATGGATGTGTACCAGAAGAGACCATCGTCAATGTAATTTCTCATCGCCTTACATGTCGATGCCATCATAGCAAAGTCTCTAGCACGCAGAAGAAAGAGCATCTCCAGAGCGAACCAAGGGGCTCCTACTCCTCCCCCACCGCCTCCTCCTCTCCCACCCTCTCCGTGCATCGCAATACCCCAGAGAGCAACGAGATTTGATAACGATCCATTGATACTCCACGATTTTCTCTCAAATTTTCGAGGCCTACTACTGCTGCTGCTGCTGTCACTATTAGTTTCCATAGAACGCCGCCCCCTCCTCCTTTTCCTGTGGTTTGCCGGCACCCTTTTTTTGTCGGCATGGATGCTGATGTCATCGCTTTCCATCTCTCTTGTTCCATAAACTCGATTTACTTGATTGAGTGATGATGAAGAGGAGGAGGACGACGACGACGATGATAATGATGATAAGCCATTGCAAGCGGTGGCGGCTCGTTGTACACTTCCTCCTCCCGATGAGAGGAGGAAAGCCTCGAGGCTGTCAATGAGAATAACGAAGGTGAATACGCATAGCTAGATAGCACGAGATGAAAATTTGCGAAAACACCACGGCACATTGCACATCGTCTCCCATCGAGTATTTGTTACAGTAGCTCTAATCAATACCTGGCTATTTCCCTGGTAATCAACCCTAGCACCTTCTGTTTGTGGGATCTTTCCCGCTCGGACTCAGGCGCGATGCGGCTCGTCCTCTGGAGGAGAGGATGAAGCACTTCGCGTAGAGTCCGGGCGACAGCCTCATCACTGTCAGCAACTTTGCTGTTGTGGCGGTTGTAATAGCTGTGTAGCGCGCTGAGCACCGCCTCCAACGATACGTCCGACGACGATGACAGCGACTTCTGCAATTTGGATGATATTGCTAGAGTAGCGCCGCTTCCTTGTTGGGCAGCCATTCGTCCACTTCGTGTCTCAACCAAATACCTCCCCCCGCTCGACGGTTATGGATCTGAGAAGCTCATCCAAGAGGGTAACTGCTCCGCCCCGCTTCATCGGAATTGATGCATCGATTCGGTCGGTGGTTGGGCCATTTCTCGAGATTTGGAAGAGAAGTGTTCGGGGTAAATTGAGTTGTCGCAGGGTAAAAATGGCATCGAGAACTTACTTAATTGGATATCAATGAAAAAACGATGTGATTTCGATGGGACGACTTAAGATGAAATCTTCCTTCGGAAATATAGAGCGCATATCAACAGAATGGCGGAGGCGGCGAGGGAAGGCGGGGATGTCGAGCTCGCGAACATGAACCGCAGCGAGCTCAGGCCAAGGCAAACGGCGAGCACCACTGGGTTCAAATCTTCTGCGTCAACACCAAGGATGGGGTCGGTGCTCGCTCGCTTGCCATATGCGCAAAACTGTGCATGCATCGGATTGGGTCGAATGTTTCCGAAAAGCACAGTTGCCACTCACGAACATACATGCCGGCCTCCCAGTGACTGAATGATTGTGTACGTTGCTGAGGAATAATTGCAATTCTGCAGGTCGTTGGCGCATGCTCCACCAGGGGCGAAGAAAGACGTGAAGGACCAGAAAACTCGGGGCTCTCCTCGTGACGGCTCTGGAGATCGCGAGCCACTCTTTCCACCAGAAATGTGCGTCTAATGTTATTACCATTTAGCGGCAGCAGCAGCAGCAGCAGCAGCAGCAGCAGCAGAAGAAGAAGAAGAAGAAGAAGAAGAAGAAGAAGAAACTAAGAAACGCAATTGGTTAATCAGGATACATACCCAAATGAAGACATATATGCGTGCACATATACATGCCTGCCCACAATCGAGGGTTTGAAGATATAATATCCGCATGCGCATGAAGTTTCAGTTTCACCAGGGAACATGTGCTCCTACTTTCCCCTCTCCCCCTCCCCGCACATCCGTTCCTATCCCCTCTCCAGGTTGCGACTACGGACCGAGTTGAACCTCCTTCAAGAGTTTGAAGAGGAAGTTCCGAGCGCAAATTCTGTCTTCCCTTCACTGTGTACTTGGTGATCACACCAGGCTTCATATATAAATATAAATATATATATATATATATATATATATATATATATAATATATATCTAGTTCCTCCGCTTACACGTACAAACATATGTTGATTCCCCAACGGATATCATCATCATCGTCAACATTCGTCATCATTATCATCATTCCCTGTATCCATTCTTATCAGCTCCACATCGCCCTTGCAGCTGCTGGTGCAGTCGTTTCCGATCCTCGGTAGTAATAGTAAGCGCTGCGTTTCGTAATCCTCGCACGTAGCAAGTAGTAGTAGTTGTAGTAACACAATGGCGTTGGATTTGAGGAATCTATTTCCAGCACCTACCATCGTCCATTCATTTATATATGTTTGCAGAACGATTACGAACCTACAGTGTGGGCATCATGAAGTGTAAGGAGCTCAGCCCTCCCCCTCCCCCTCTCCCTCGCTCGCCCCTCGCCCTTCCCTCACCTTGTGAATCGTCTGATGTCTTGCATGTTCAGCTGACTTGGTCGCTGGGATCACGATAGGGGTGTTTGTTATCCCACAGGTCTCACAGTAGCAGTAGAAGTAGTAGTAGTAGTAGTAGTAGTAGTAGTAGTTCTCCATACATGCTACTGAGTGAATGGATCAGAGGGTAAAGGAGAGAGGGGGGGGGGGGGGGGGAATACAAATGTGTATGAGTGAGTAAGTGAGTGAGTGTGTGTGTGTGTGTGGAGACGTGTGTGTGGAGACGTGTAATTGCAACGACAAGATTCTTTTTACTTGCATATTCAGGGCATGGCATACGCGCTGCTAGCAGGTCAACCAATGCGAGACACAACAACAACAACAACAACGACATCATCATCATCATTATCCTACAAATAGCTATATGTTCTACGATACATTTAAAGGGTTCAGTGTTTGCATGTATCCTTGAACGTACACGGACGTATATATGTGTGTGTGTGTGTGTGTGCAAGCGAAGAACAGATGGTGTATCTTTGCTTTCTTTAATCATCCCCAGGGATCCCGGTCCAGTACGGGTTGTATTCGTCCCTCACCCCTTCGTTGGTCTACACACTTCTCGGCACGTCAAGACACGTACTACTTATGCAGGCAGCAGCAGCAGCAGCAGCAGCAGCAGCTGGAAAAACGATGATGATGATGATGATGATGATGATGTTAAGATGAGATAACTCATATTGGAGGAGAGACGAGCAGGGGTACAGCCTCATCGCTACTATGATCCAACAACGCCACATCAATAGCGCCGTTGCCTTGCTGATACGTGCCGCTGTCGTCGAATATGCCTCCCTTCACACACGTACAGCACGATGGAGGGGGGGGGGGGGGGGGGGGGGGGTGTTCTTTGCCGTGATTGTGTGTCACTACGTACTGCAGATGCATATCGGTCCTTTCGCGCTCGTCTCGCTGATGGTTGGCGATTCCATAGAGGAAATGGGATTTGGGTAATAATGATGATGGTGGTTTTGATGGTTTCTGTTAATATTCATTATTATTATTATTATTATCATGATTTAATGACGTCGTCATCACTGACTCAGCGGGGCTCTTATTTAGTTCTTGCACTAGACTTTTACAGCCGAGTTTGTGATTGAGTGTGTGCGTGCATGCGTATGTACGCATGGTCTCATTAGGGAGGACGAGGATGAGGCCGTAGCAGCTGCCATAGCGATGTCCGCCATCATCGGGATAATGCTGGTTTCTGCTGTTATTATTTAGATATAATAGAAAGTTGTAGCAGCTATTGCTAACACACCCATCCTACCTACCATGTTGATGATCTTAATCTTCCTTAAATCTCGACATTGCATGTGTTGCGCGTTTCTTTCCATCCCCCCCTTCTCTCTCTCTCTCTCTCTCTCTCTCTCTCTCTCAAGTTGTTTGTATGTGTGTGTGTGTGTGTGTGTGTGTGTGTGTATGCACGCGGACATAACTCACCAACTAAATTGCAAAAAGGTCGTAATGGCTATTGCGCGTCTCGGATTCATTGTAATAGTTGCGATGATGATGATGATGATGATGATGATGATGATGCTGGCAACGATGAGGATAAGGAGGAGGAGGAGGAGGAGAATAGTGATGGTGGTGATGATTACGACGATGGGGAGGCATTGAAATATTATGATGATGCATTTTAGGTGACTTTCCTATCGGATCCCGTGCTGGAGGGTGCTGTAGAGCTGCCTACTACTACATCTTTCAGAATAACATAATGCACACGGCAGTTGTACTGCGAGTTCCTTTTTCTGGGTTTTTAACTATTTACTATTTGTGTGTGTGTGTGTGTGTGTGTGTGTGACTGTTACCACCTAGGTTTCACCGTGAGCGCCTCTCTTCTCATATGCTCAAGCCAACTGAAGCATATCTTTGGTATTGTTGACACGCCTCCTCCTCCTCCTCCTCCTCCTCCTCCTCCTCCTCTCTGGACATTGTAGTCTTTCTCGCTAGTTCGCATTCGGAGAGGCACACAAAAAGCCTACAGAAATCGATTTATTGAGGGCAATATATCCCAGGATGCAAAATAAAAAATCATCGTCATAACCACCACTACCATCATCATCACCATCATCATTATCATGGTGAAATATTTATAGGACTGCAGGTCAAGAGAGGCACCTTCATAGAGACAATAGCTTTGGTGTGCAGTAACATCCACAAGACGAACGTAGCAGCCGTCGTCACGAGGTAAACAACAGGCAGATATCGATGGATATCGATGGATATGCTGCCGCCAGCAAAAGAAGAGCGCGTGCTTCTTCGTGCAATCCTTTTATTCGCGCACTCTCTAGAATGATAATGATAGTGATAATAATAATAGTAATGGTAGTAGTAATATTAATAAAAACATGGCAGCCTTCCCAAAAAGTGGTGATCGAAATCGTGCAAGCGTTCTTATCTTGTGATAAAATAGACAGGTGTTCTATCTACCGTTGGAATTCTAGCAAATCATAGCATCTTCATTTTTGACATATTTCCATAGACATTAGTCTCAAATGAACGAAGCTTTCCTCTCTTGCCCCCCCCCCCCCCCCCACCCTCCCTCCCTCCCTCTTTTCCATGCAAATCTTAGCGTGATATCCATGAAGCTCCTGGGGGCTGCAAAGACCTACTCCCAGGGTCATCATCTCCACGCATTTCTATGCCTTAGAAAACAAATGTCATTGAGAGAGAGAAAAAGAGAGAGAGAGAGAGGGAGGGGGGTAGATGTAGGAAACGGGGGGGGGGGGGGGGGGGGGGAATATTGTACATCAAATATCGGCAGCCTTTATACCAGCATCCAAATTATGTGAAGGAGAGACATCTCATGCTTCTGATAGGCCTCCTGACTCTTCTTCTTCTTCTTCTTCTTCTTCTTCTTCTTGCATCCTGTAGCGCCGAAACTTGGCCGTTCCAATCCCAATCGAGCTCATCGTTGTGGTGCTTTCTACCATCATCTCAGGCGTAGGTTGGTTGGCAGTTGGCTGTACCACGTTTAAAATCCAATATGCATGCAGAAAGACGCGCGGAATCATAATAAATAATTGTGTGTGTGTGTGTGTGTGTGTGTGTGTGTTATGATGTGTACATCAAACAGCCGATCTGGAGAATAGATTCGGACTTCCGATCGGTGAGCTTGCTCTCCCCCTCCCTGCCCCCTCCTTCCACCAATGCATTTATGACGTTGTGCATCAGTGACATCGCAACACCACGGACCCATCATCGATACTGCTACATCTTGTTGTTGTCCCTACATGTCATGGTGTATGAGAAGCTCTCTCTCTCTCTCTCTCTCTCTCTCTCTCTGTGCGTGTGTGTGTGTGTATGTGTGTGTAGTCGGCAGTATTCCAGCTGGCCTTCCCCCCCCGAGCCTCCCCGATCTATCCCTCGCGTCAAGTCTTCTTGTGCCGTGTATCACCATCACAGTAATTAATTACCAAATGATTAGACTTAGACTTAATTGTCACTACAAGAAAGTGTTATGGTTGATGTGTTGTTATTGTTGTTGTTTGTTGCTGCTGCTGCTGCCCCCTCTCTCTCGCATGGCAGGTGGTCCTATTCGTGATTTGCGCGTCGATCGTGAAGACATTTGCTATGAAGCACAAGTGAGATGTGAAGATGATGGCGACGACGATGACAATAACAATGATGACGATGATGATGATGATGATGATGCGGACGAGGACCAATCAGCATTTCCTTAACGGAAGGCCGTTTATCCTCCGAGAAATCATTCTCCAAAGCTTTGCTATACTCCAGTCTTGACCCCGCCCTTTCTCTCTCTCTCTCTCTCTCTCTCTCTCTCTCTCCCCCTCTCTCTTTTGTGAATGTCTGATTTGTTGTATTCCCACGCTCAACTCGACTCTAGCTACGACACCTATGAGAACCAAGAGCTTTATGCGATGGGCTTCGCTAATATCCTGGGAAGTAAGTAGAATGAGAGCGGAAGGGGAGGGGGGGGAGGGGGGGGGAGGGGAAAGAGCAGATAAATGAAGGAAGATAATGAGGATAAGGGGAAGAGAAGCGGAGAGTGGTGACACTGTTGTCGAATTATTCGGCAATGATGGAATCAGTTTGAGTTGTCGTCCAGGATCATGATGATGATGATGATGATAATGCTAGCGATGATGGTGGTGTTGGTGATGATAAAGGCTTTTGGCTGTGCTATCCTTCTTGTGGCTCCTTGTCTCGATCTGCGGTAATTGTCCATCTTCACATACAGAAAATATGAATGTAAACACACATCATCGTTTAATTAACGCTTTCAAGTAAGAGCTGTCTTATGCTGCATCTAGCAATTTTGAGGGGGGGGGTAAAGCAGCTGGCTTGTTGACCTTAGGAGTAGTGTTCCATAGCATACGAAAAGGCACCAAGGCTGCACTCTCCTAATGCAACGGTTTTCTGTGCATATTATCAGGTGGTGTCCAACATCGGAGGGAAAACGCAAGTCTTCAACGTACGTTGATGGATTGATATGATCCTGATAGTAACGATAACAATGCTGATGATGATATGGCCATGGCAATGATGATGGTGATGACAACAGTGTGATGAGAGAGAGAGAGAGAGAGAGAGAGAGAGAGAGAGAGAGAGAGACGGAGGGGAGGTTGGACGTAATTGGAATTGCGCTCTCATGCGTGAATTCCTAATGTAAGCAGTTATCGAAATGATGGTTTTCCCTTCCTTCGCCTCGATT